>CM034154.1:728494672-728594258 GCA_019776745.2 Taxus chinensis
TAATTTTGTTAATTCCCATGAAATCCACTTCTACATTTCGCAATACACCAAGTAGGGCTTTCTTAGACCTATCGGCTAAGCCAATGTCATAATCTGCTAGCTCCAAACGTGTTATTCCCAATTTCTCCCATGTAGCTTTTGACATGATATTTACATCAACCCCTAGATCAAGCAAGACACATGAAAAATTTATATCACAGATCTCTATGTCTAAGTAGATGGATGATTCCCACCAAACCCTTTATGCGTGAAAAATATTTTTCTTATTTTTCATGGCCTCAATCCGCTAAACTTTGTGATTTTGTGTTTGTTTATTGCAATATTTGTAGATTTTTTGTATTTTTGCTACTAGCCCCTTTCTTATGGTTAACTTAGCTATTTCTTTGAGAGCAGTGATTTCTTCCTCCACAAACATTAAGTGCATATTTTTCATAGTTATGGGCCTTCCTTACTACTTCTTTACTTTTTGTAACTTCTTTATCATGTAGTTCAGGGTTGACCCAATTGGGGTAACATTCTTCTGTTTTGGAGGTATATCCCTCTATTGGTTTCTTGTTTTCCTTTTCTTTTCCCAAGTCTTGGTTTTTCTTATGACCACTCCTTGTTAGAGTAGGTATTTACCTTAGCTCATGTTCACCTAGGTACTTTATTTACCTTTATTGTATTTATTCTCACCCACTTATGTGTGTGGATATTTCTTTTTATTTATTTTTATATTAGGGGGATATTATCTAGTTGTTATGTATAGTTATTTCCTTGATCTATGGTATTGACTAGATCCTTGATGTCTAGTTCTTTTCTAAATCTATGGTCTTGACTAATTCTTTGATGACTAGTTCTTTCCATGATTTATGGCTTGATTTACGACCTTGACTGGTTCTTAGATTGTTATTTTTTGCCTATATAATTAAGGGCCATTCTCATTGTATTTCATTGAGTTCCATAATAATATATGATATTGCTGCTCATTTGTTTGCAAAGGTTTGTGTAAAGTTATTCTGGCAAATTACTTTCATCTTATGTTTGATTAGCATCTGTGTTCTTGGATAGGTACGATATGGTTATCGTTCCTTTTATGGTATTAGTGCAAGAGATTGTTGTTGACATCCAACTGTAAGTTTCATTTTGCAAACTTTTTTTTATATTTATATATTCATGATTTGTCCATATTTTGTTTCTGCGTGTATTTTTATGCAAAATAAAGGCTTCCATTGGATCCGGAAGGTGGCAAAACCCTAAGATCGACTATAAACTTGACCATCTTTAGAGGTAGTTATTTTTTTTGTTGTCACAGAGAAACATAGTGGTTTGCCTTGAGATTCATGCCAAAAAGGAAATTATTTTTGTAGATTTTGTTGGGTTTCTCAAGATCTACACTAGGTTTTTTGTTCTGTAGTGTAGCATTTTTGGGTTACGTGCAGGAGATTTTTTTCGGAAGGACAAATATTTCCTTTTTTGGCAGGGTATGGTCATATGAGGGCTTAAGGCTTGTGATTCCTAGTAGTAGGTGCTTAACTCCAGCCCCCTTTCATTTTATCTGCGTGGTGAAGGCAAGAACATTTTATTTTATTTTAATGGTAACTAAAATAAATAGTAGAGCATAATATTGAAAAGCTTGTATCTTTTGATCGGTAACCTCGGTTTTGAGTGTCATTTTTTACGAAAGTGCTTATTTATTCCGTGATCTTTCCATTGGAAATATTTATTTGTGATAATTTAATTATAATTATAAAAGTGTCATATTGTAACACACACTCATTATAAAGTGTCAAAATCTGGGGGGGCTCTTGTTGCATTGTTTGAGGGTCTTGTTGCTATTGCTTGGTTTCTTGCATTTATTTTGGTGATTTTTTGAGGATGACGTCTTTATCTACTTTTGCATTAGATTAAATTGAGCCATTAACAACACATAATTACCACACATGGAAACCAAGAATGGAAAAAATCAATAAACACATAGGATTACAGGCTTTAACTTCTACAAAACAATCAATGTTCATTAGATAATATGAGAAATTTCATTACCAATGCAAATTTGATGAGTGTATGGGTTTGATAGGAACTTATGTAGGTGATATTCTTTTCTTTCAATTGGAAAAATGTGACTCTCCTTTCAAAATATGGGAGAAATTAGAGGGCTTATTCATTCAGGTGGATCACATGAGAGCCATGCAACTTGAAATTGAGATCACCTCTCTTACTCTTGAAGATTTTCTATCAATTATAGACTATCTTACTAAGTTAAAACATTTGTTGACACAATTGAATGGGAGTGGGAGAGATAAGAAAGATGAAGAGTGTGTTTATCTAATTCTATCCAAGTTGAGAGGTCCATTCCAAATACTTGCTTATACCTTTTTCTCTAGCATGGATGTCTTAGGTGACACATTCCAAATGTTTACCTTAGAAAAATTTTGTGAAATACTTACTAGGGAAGAATCCAAACTATCTAACATTGAGTCTTCCACCTCTCAAAATGAATTAGTAGCATCTAATCCCAAGGGAAAGGGAAAACCAAAAGGTAAATCCAAGTTCACCTCTTCTCCATCTCAAAATTCTCCTAAACCCAAAGAAAACAACTCTAAAACCAAAGAGTCTTCTCAATCCAATAATAAGTTTAGCCTTTCATGCTTTTTTGTGGCATTAGTGGTCATGAAGAACATATGTGTTACAACTGAATGCAAGACTTAGAGGATGCAATCAATAAATACAAAATCTCTATCTCCACTCCACCTCCTTCCAATTAGCATGGAAAAAACACTTAATGTTCTTGAGCGATCTCAATCAACAGTTATAGATAGTTGGGTTATATATTTTGGTGCTTCTCATCAAATGACTTCTTCCAAGGAGTCTTATGTATCTCTAAGTTTGAGTTCTACTTACAAAATTGAGGTTGGAGATTCTTCTTTTCTTTTTGTTAAGGGAAAAGGTGACATACACCTTACTGGTGGAAATATCCAAGATACATCGTATGTTCCTAATTTCACTACAAATTTTAAATATGTATATCAAATTTTCCATTTTGGTTAAGGTAAAACAATGATTTTTACACCACATGGGGAAAAATTATAAACATTATTGGAGCCTCATTCACTTATTGCTCAAGGTATTGTTGATCATGGTTATAGACTATATCACTTTGAGGGTTTTGACGACACTTCCTCCATAGGGACAGACTTGGTTTCTCATGCAAATTCAGAGAGTAAGCTTTGACACAAAAGATTTGGACATCTTAATTACAGATATTTGAAGGATTTTAGCACTCATGGTATGGTTGATGGTCTTCCTAGAGTTTCTTTTCTTGAGGGAGTTTTCCCTTACTGTACATTAGGGAAACAACACCAAGATCCATTCTCTAATAATTTTTCCAAGAGACTTGATGTTTTCTCCTACCCTCTCTTTCAATGGAGCTTAGTATGCACTTACCTTTATTGATAATTTCTTGAGGCGTACTTGGGTTTATTTTCTCAAGTACAAAAGTGATGTTTTTTTACACTTCAAATTATTTAAGGCTTTGGTCTAGAAACAGTCTTCTAGTTACTGATGATGGGGGGAGTAATTTAGCAAATATATTTATGATTTTTTACAACTCATGGCATTTTTTACCAACATTTCGTTCCTCGTACTCCACAATAGAATGGCTTAGAAGAATGGAAGAACTGAACTATGAAGGAAATGGATAACTGCATGATGCATTCTAGATATTTACCCCCTATATACTAGGTAGAAGTAGTTAATTGTGCTAACCACATTCAAAATCGCACTCCACACAAAGCCCTTGAGCATTTGACTCAAGAGGGAGCTTGGTCCAAAACTAAGCCTGATGTGTCATTTTTTCAAGTCTACGGGAGCCACGATTGGGCCTTTATGACAAATAAGAAAATGAAATCCTTAGATAAGAAGAGTAAACCATTGATATTTATAGGGTATTCTGAGGACATGAGAGCTTATTGACTTTTATATCTTGATACTCATGAGGTTATTTTTCAAACATATGTTCAGTTTGATGAGTTATTTTCTCATCATGATTCTTCATCTTCTTCCATGCATACTTCTTATTATTTATCTAATCTTGAGGATCCCTTATTTGAGGAGGTTATGGATTCCAACAAGGATCATATTCCCACTGATGTTGGCACTATGCCCAAGTGGGCTCGTACTACAATTTTTGATGCAGCACCTTACATATAGGATCTTCCACCCACTAGGCATTATCATGCACATTCTACAAGTTCTGGACTTTTGTGTCAGGTAGTTTTTGAGGATCCATAGTATTTTTCAAAAGCTCATGAGATAAAAGAGTGGGATGATATGATGGCATTTGAGTATTATTCTTTTATGAATAATAATACTTGGGATTTGGTATCTATTCCTAAAGGAAGAAAGATGGTTAGTTGTAAGTGGGTATACTGAACCAAATACAAAGCTAATGGATCCATTGAGAAGTATAAGGCTCGTCTTGTTGCAAATATTTCTTCACAAGTTGAATGTATTGATTACTCTGATAATTTTGCACCCATTGTCAAGATGGATTTCATACACCTTGTACTTTCTATTGTTACATCACTGGGGTGGCCCGTATACCAAATAGACGTGAAGAATGTCTTCTTACATGAAGATTTACATGAGAACTTATGCACAAAGTAGCCTACTAGATTTTTTCACGACTCTTCTCTTATTTTTTGACTTTGAAGGTCTCTTCACAGTCTCAAACAGGCCCCTCAAGCTTGGTATAAGAAGATGGATTCTTTTCTTCTCTCTATTGGGTTTGTTCGCTGCCACTCCAATCCTACAGTATATCTCTAGCATGTTGGTGAGGATATTGTGATACTTGTCTTATATGTCGATGATCTTATACTTAGTAATAGCTCTTCCTCCCACATTTATACTATTTAGAGGGCCTTTTCCATGTAATTTGACATGACATATCTTAGGTTATTGCATTATTTCCTTGGTTTGCATATTTCTCATATAGATTCAAGGATTTATTTGAGTCACCAAAAGTACACACATGATCTTCTTTAGTTTTTTGATACAGTTGATTGCAAGCCAAGTCCATACCCTTTCCAGTATGAGGTTACTCTTACTTCAACATGTACCACTCCACTCTGTGATCCTACGTTGTATAGGCAGTTGGTTGGAACTCTCATGTACTTGACCCATACTCACCTTGTTATTTCATTTGTTGTAGGGATTATAGCTTAAATTGCACATTCTCCTCATAGCAATCACTAAAAGGCTACTAAAATTTTGTGCTATTTGCAAGGCACTTCCCACTTTGGAATACACTACACCAGGGGTTCTACTCAGTTCCTTTGATATACAGATTTAGATTGGGCAATATCTATTGATGATATACGTTCTATTTCTGGCTACTTTTTTTGTCTCAGTTCTTCTCCAGTTTTTTGGGCATGTAAAAATCAACATGTTATTGCAATTTCATCTTTAGAGGCAAAGAATTATATGACAACAATTATACCGAGACAATAAATTCTTTGCCTTTGATAGTTATTGACAAATTTTTGATTCCAACATAATTCACCGACTGTACTTTGGTGTGACAACCAAAGTATAATTCACATTTCTCACAACCTTGGTGAGCACCAATAAACCAAGCATATTGAGATTCACATACACTTTATTTGTTAGTATTGGAGTTCTTTTCTTGGAGTACATTATGAATCAACAGCAGGTTGTTGACATCTTTGTGAAGCCTTTTGCATCACCTCACTACCTTGAGTTGTGTGATATGCTTGGGGTTTCAAAAGTTATTCTTGGGGTGTTTGTGAAAACATCTTCCTTCTTCTTTCTTTCTCTTTCCTTCTAGTAGGATTATTTCCTACTTTTGGTTTGATATTTCTTAATGTATATATTGTACATGAATACCTGATCAGGCCTTATTTTCGAGACTCATACTATGGATATGCCACTTTTATTTTGGACCCCTATCTTCACTTGAGGGGGCGTGTTAGAGTAGGTTGTTTACCTTAGCTCATGTTCACCTAGGTACTTTATTTACCTTCTCTTTTATTTATCCTCACCCACTTATGTATGGATATTTCTTTTTATCTTATTTATATATTAGGAGGAATTATCTAGTTGTTAGGTATAGTTCTTTCCATTATTTATGGTTTGATCTATGGCCTTGACTAATTCTTAGATTGATCTTCCTTGTCTATATAAGCAAGACCCCTTCTCATTGTACTACATAGAGTTCCATAATAATATATGATATTGTTATTCATTTTTTTACAAAGGATTTTGTAAATTAATTCAGGTGAATTTATTTCAGCTTATTAAGTGTGATGTTTTATTAGCATATGAGTTCTTTTTGGCTTGGAATGATCTATTTATCATTCCTTTTATTAACTTTCAACATTAATAATGCAATATCAAAACAACACATTAGTACTTGTAACTAGTGATAATTATATGTTATAGGCTCAAAAACATAAGGGGAGAGATGCACTTAGCTAGATAGACTGAAATAAGAGATATATGGGTGCACATAGTGAAGAATTTAGGAGTAATAAACTTGAAAATGCTTCGTAAGTGAGACTATAACTGGAAAATTCCCTAGTTTAGAAATGTACAAGTTTTCCATGAACATTTGAGTGATATTGGATATTATGTGCAGTTTTGGGCCTACTCAGAGTGTGGCTCTGTAACTTCATGTGCCCTTCATTTGTCTAGAATTGAATTTCATTTTCAAACCCTAAGTGTTGCGTGTTTGCAAAACCATTTGAATAGTATGAACCAAACTTCAAACCTTAACATTGAGTGAAAGACCCTGCAAAAAGTTTAGTGTTTGGGTTTAAGTGCAATTTGTGCACTGCCTACATCAACAGTACTTTGAAGAGGCCTCAAACCACACATAACTCTCCACCTAGCATACAATATCTACATGGATACAAATAGATTGACAACTTGAACCACATTGACAATGCTTGAGATGATTTTTCTCTTCCTAAGACATAGTATTAGGATCTTTAGATACTTGAAAATGAGGAAAGTTGAATTCGTGACTTGGTTGAGTGCTTCAAAATTGTAGTAGTGTCTTCCCTAATGGATGTACATCAGATTTGGTGAGATTTAGGTATAGTTGGGTGCCTTTTTTGTGTAGTATTTAGAATGATAGGTCATGAGAGTGTCAGGCAAGTAAATGAAATCATATTAACTTTATTATATAATGTTGTAGAGGTAATTTGTTATGACAAGACTAACCCAAGAGGATAAAATGATCTAACAAAGATAATAAAATTGAACGCAAGATTAGAGGATGTGTCAGTCCAAGACTATACATGTTAGCCACTAGAAATTATATAGTAACCAAATCGTATTGTTTTTGATAGGGATACTGTGAATACAATCTAAAATATGTATCATGATAAGTAGAGTTGAGATACTAATTTTGTGCATTTATACTTAGAATGTCATGACACATCGGTGTGTAGAAATAAACAAGTTGGGAGAGAGAAAGTAGGACATATTGAGTGGGGATAAAATGTGTATATTTGTCTTAGCAAATGAGTATTATCACAATTAGCAATGTCAAAAGGTAAATTTATAAATTTAAGTGTCTACATTCTCCCACTTAAGTATGAAGTGAAAATTACATAAAGGAAAGAGATACCTAAGCATGTAGACACACTTTATCTTTTCTAAAAAAATTGATATACATATGTGTTGGTGTTGACATGCTCAATGGTAAAACTTGTAGCATTAAGTGTAGTCAACGCCCATAATAGATATTGAACTCTAACTCAAATGTAAATATAGAATTTGAGCTTGTAAAAAGTGAAATAAAGACATGCAAAACTTGGTTGGAATACACTTATTGGTTTCACAGAGGGAAGAGATCGGATTTTTTACTTGCACTTGGAGATTCATATTATATTGTTGAACTTTTTAAATGATTGGGGGTGATTAATCCCCAATTGTGTTAAAGGAAAAAGTAGAGTATTGGGTGCATGTAACCCAACACTGAATAAAATATAGAGAGAGAAGAAGATAGAGGTAATGAAACACCCTATGAAGGAAGAATACCATGTATCAAAGTTTTCAGCAATGCCGAGATCTGATTTAACAAATATAGAATAAAATACTAAACCCTAAGATATTTCATTGTCATGTATGATAAATAAACGACGAAGCATAGATTTGACACAAGAAATGAGCTAAATGAATGTGAAACCTAGGTACAAGAGTGGGAGTATAAGACAATTGATTTCACAATTGATCCTGAATTAATTTGAACCAGAAGACTGATGAACAAGAGGGTCATATTGTCATAATTATGCACAAAAAATTATGGAGCTGTCAGATATACCGGTACTAGGGCGCCTGGACTGGGCCAGGGGCACTTAGGCACTAGAGCTTGCAACTAGGTGCTTGTGTCTGTGCAGGAGCTTGAAATATATTTTTTATGGTGTCGCAAGTGTAGACACTAAATCACACATTTTGGGTATATTTCTAGTCTTGATCACTTACCACTAGTCATGTGATTCCTGAGTGAGAAAAGTATTAATTGACCATTGTATTTGGCCTCTTTTCTTGCTTTCTATTTTTCTTCTTGGTCTTACAATCCTTCTTTCCCAATATTTATTTTGATACTCAAGAATTTATGACTCTAGACACCAACATTTGGCTAGGACGCCAGCACCTAGGCGCCCCCACCCCCATTGGACACCCCTGACATTTTTGTGTCTTTATTACATCATTTTTTTGGGTCTTTTCTATCCATTTGGGCATCTTATTTCTTAGTAGTTGGCATTTTAGTGGTTAACTATGAAATTCAACCAAGGGAATCATATAAATACAAAGCTATGTGATCATAACAAAGGACCAAGCTCTAAGCATCTACTATCACCACCTAAGGCTGCATCTAAAGGCATTACAATAGTATCAAAGCATCCATCCAGCATCCATTCAAAGCACAAGGGACTGCATTCTTCTACATACACTTCATAGGAGGGGAAGTTCATTTTTCCATGCACACATTTATTTACATTTTCTGCATATAGTTATTTCTTGCTATCAAGTAAAACTTGCACAAGAGCCATATAAGGCAAAATTTGTTAGGAAATAAGGGATAAAATATGTGGAATAATCCCTCACAGAATCGCAACAATAGAAACTAATATGCAGATAATATTTTAGATCTCAAATAAAATTGTAGAATAAAATAACAAAACACAAAGAGACACTATTAAACGTGGTTCACCCAATTTGGGCTACGTCCACCAAGAATCACTTGCTCAAATTTTATTACAAGCCACCACTCTCTCAATACAATACCCAAATCTATTTGGATCTATGCTCAACAAACTCTACGGAATTCACACCTGAATTCAAAACACATCTGCAATGTTACATTATCCTATCATATGCATAAAACCATATAAGTAGACAATTGCTTAAGTAGTTTTAAAAAACCGTGGGTATCAAAACCATGGGCAAAAAAACTGTCCCATAAACCTGTGGGTCAAAAATCCAGCCCATTTGAGAAGAGCACGTTTCCTGATATATCGAGCATGTTTTAAGGCCAAAAAAAAGTGAGACAACTGTGGAAAGTGTACAGTACTCTTAGTGTACAGTCTTCAACACTTTCTCACATGAAAACAAGCTCCACAACCTAATAGTTTATTCTTATTCACTCCCCTCTAAATTTTGCTTCACCGAAGTTTCCCTTATTTGATGGTCATGAAGATCCTTAAGAGTACCCCATATATTTTCATTTTGCTTGCCTAGACTATGCATGTGATGGACACCCTCTTGACCAAGTTGTTTCCTAGGAGCTTACAAGATTATGTTTTTCAATGGTTTTAATGACTTTCCCTTTGTTGAGTAGATTAAGTATGACACTAAGGAGATGTCACATAGAAGATTCATGCATAGGAATAAGGCGCATTTGAAGGCGCAGAAGGATAGGAAAGGAAACTCGTGCTAGGATAGCTGATTTGGGGACTTAGCTGCTTTTATGATTTCAGGCTAGAGATAATGTGCAAAGCACACATAGGGATGGAGACTTGCGCAACACACAACTATTATTTTGGGGACGAGTGTTTGATGAGTGCCATGCACAAGACGAAGATAATAATAAGATTACTACTGCCAGTTAATTGTAGGAGATATATTATTAGCGCACATGCATGTGTGCCAATTATTGTAAAGGCGCATGGCTATTTTTAGAATGCAACCTATTTTAGGAAGTGTGTAAGTGGTGAAGGGAAAATTCCACACCATTATAAATATGGATTAAACTATGTAGTTGGATATACAGAGACAATGTGTATAAGCTATTGTGGAGTTATGTTGCCAGATCTGATGCACACATGAACTTATGATACTATTTATTGTAAGAAGATTCTGTATTTACTGTGTTTAATATAGTAGAGTGTATTGGCTGGATAAATGGTGTTAAACATAGCTATGAATGGTTCTTGTATGGTTAATCTTATCATTGCTATTATTTAACTCATGATTCTTCAAGATCTAGATCTACTTATACTATGTGGAATGTTTATGCTACTTATGGACATGACTACATTATATCTTCATCACGTTAACATCTTGCACAAAAAACTCTAAGCAGGGTCCTAGTACCTTTGCGTACTTCGGGTGAGTGCTCAGGTCAGGTTGGGTGATGTGTCAGTGTGCATGGGTTATTCGTGGTAAATTCTACGCTGCATCATTAGTTTCCATTGCCGAGACCTCTTTTTTAGTTGTTTTCAGGATGGTTCACAACTGAAGATGTACTGGTTGACCCTAGCAAGTGTTGAGGAGTGGACAAAAGATCTAGAAGAAGAGTATGCATAGAGGTTCAACACTGGATCTGATTTTGATGCACATGTGTGGGTGGAAAAGAATCTGTATGACTATTTGTATGAGAGATTCTTTGCTATTTTCCCAGTAGAACTGTACGAGTGGCTAGTTTTCCTATGTATCTAAATGGAATTGAAGGTATCACACACTTGTCTAGATGTAGGAAGAATTTCAGGCCCTTGTATGATGCTGATCTGATTTTGGACACGTGCCGTGAATACTTGGGTTCGTGGTGTTTTGAACAACTATATTCTGGAGTACTTGATTTCCACTTATTCTTTCCTAGAGGTATCTAAGTTCCAATTTTTATGGCATCCTAGGGGGGCTTACTTGCAAGGCATTCCACTAACGATTAAGATTTTAATGGTAACCCTAAACTTGGAAGAAAAAGTGATGGCTAGCTAAACCCCATCACGGAGTGGGGGAAAGAGAAGGTTTGGTGAAAGATGTCAGACCTAGTGGCAAAAATGTAGAGAGAAGAAAGGCAGCTTAAGTATAATGAGTCACGCAAATGGGAGATGGAAAAGTAACATGATATTGTAGAGTGGATTGACGTTGAGGAGAGAGATGGATCGTGAAGGATTTGGAGCTCATATAGAAGGCGTGGAGCTAGAGCATATAGAACTCCCCCATTTGGGCAAGCATGACAGGGGAACCCTCCTCAACCTCACATAGGATGGTGCCAGCAGAGAGCGACCTGGGCCACGGGCACACATCTGAATCTACCTGACAACCTAGCCCTTGTGCTTGGTTTTCCACTATCTAGTGACATCCAATAGTCAACAAACTAATTTGGGTAGTAGAGAAGCAGGAGTGAGTCACATAGAAGAGTACCATTTATGACATGCCATACATCTTCATTATTGTTTGGAGGTACCTTTTCAAGTGCATCATCAACACAAAATTTGAGCATGAAGAATTTTGGACTCACTTATGGGAATAGTACCACCACGTAAACTATAGGAGTTCAGTTCAGTACTACTGTTGGGACATAAGGAAGTACATCTTCAGGTCCGCTTCCAGCTACAAGTGGAGGATCAGGGGGTATATGTGGCTCTTGTTGCTGAGTGGATTTGGTGGTTTTGGAGGAAAAGTTAACACAAGAGGTTTTGGATCAGGTGGGTAGGGTCCGCACCAAACTCAAAAATATTTACATGGAGATGTCTCTTCATCTTCTAAAGTATAGGGGCATAAAAGATGATGCTAAACATATGCACATGTGTGAGATACTATGGCGCACAAAAGGGATCACAACTTCTAAGCGCAAGGCAAGTCAATTTTTAACTACATTATAGGGGACTCACACATAGTTAGGACATGAAGTTTGACCCAGATCAAATTTGCATAGATTATGCATCATTAAAAGATGCATTCCTTAAAGAGTTCTATATCCCTGAATTTGAGCAGAAGAGTATAAGCGCACTCAAGGATATTAAGCAGGGCACTACTGAGAGTGTCAGAGAGTATGATGCCCATTTCAAAAACACTTTTAAATAAGGTTTCTTATGATATTCATGCAAGCCAACATGCACAATGGTTCGTTGGAGGACTGATCACACCTTTTAGAAGGGTACTGTCACATAAGACATACATTAATTTGTGTGAAGTAGCTTTATGTGCTAAGGTAGTTGGAAGTATAGGCACTAGAGTCAACCCATTCTTAGAAGCACAAATTATAGCTATGACAAAATAGTTGGAGAAGCTATAGGACAAATTCGGCACATGAGACGCGTACTTGGATTTGGTGTACATATTGTGAAGTGGGAAGGGCACACTATGGTTAGTTGTCCTCGCAGGTCAGTGCATTCATTATTGCTAGATTGTGACATATGTCATCTGAACCATGACGCCAACCTGCTGCCCATTATTACAACGTGTGATAAGTTAGAATGTATCCTACTATTGTAAAATTTTCCGGTCCACGACTCATGATACAGAAGACTATAGGTTGATTAGTCAGATCCATGATGCTATAGATATTGGTGTGCAACAGATAGGAGTATCAAATAACTCTAAGGTTAAAGGATGAGCACCAGGATTGGGATCACAATCAAGCACGTTTATGATCAGAATGAGGGGCGCTATGAAGGAAGATGTGGCATATTTCAAGGATACCGTGGTGGATTCAGGGATCGAGGCCATGGTGGTGGACGAGGTGAGTTTCCTCATGGAACATGCTTTACATGCGGATCTCCTGACCACTACAGGCAGTGAATTTCCTCAGAATATTACTTGTTCTTTTTGTGGGAAGATTTCATAGCTATGAGGAATGTCTGGATCTATATAAGCATCTTAGCAAGTAACATAAACAAGAAAACAAAGGTGCATGAATGGTTAGGATACAACACATTATGGAAAATCAGTGGATGCCAAAGTTGGCACCGAAACCTGAGGTATTACCTATGAAGATTACTACACGTGCTAAAGTTGCACATGCCAGAGAAGTGTTACAACAGAATCCTACCATCACTAAGGAGGATGTTTTACATGCAAGGTATCCGGATCCTACACACCAGAAGGATTTTTATCAGGAGACCATGGAGGTACTCAGAGACCTTTAAGGGGAAATATAATGTTTAAAGGAGCAATCATAGAAGATGGAACAGAAGAAGGTAACAGAGATGGTCCCAGTCAGATATCGATGACTTGAAGGAGGTATGCAAAATGTTGCACTATGAGAATATCATTCCATTACTAGGGAGTTGGCTAAAGGGAAACACTCCGCACATGAATATTGAGAATGGACGTTAGATCCTGCATGTAAATCTTCCCCTTCATAGCTTAGATTACAACAAGGAGATCACTCTGAATGTTGTTGTGGATGGATGGCTCTTAAGTAATATATTGATTGACACAGGCTGTGGAGGTAAATGTGCTTACTTTAGATGCATGGGTATAGATGGGGAGACCTCCATTACAACTATCTTCTAATGTACTGTTTATGGCTAATCAAACTAAGGCCACTCCCATCAAAGTTTTAAAAGATGCATCCATTACTATGCAAGGGGCCAAGTTCACTGGGGATTTTGAGGTTTTAGCACTTGTAGAAGCATACAGTTTCCCAACTCTGCTTGGGTGCCCTTAGTGTTATGCAAATAATGCTGATCTTTGGTTCAACAAAGGATATATAAGTTTTAAGAACAAGGAGGAAAGAGTTATTATCTATTTAACAGATGGGAAATATGCACCCTATGTTGAGCCTTTGAGTGAAGAAGATTTGAATAGGATTTATGTACATGTCATTCGGGACCCAGAAGTACTTGAGCCATCTAAGGAAGGAATCCTTCTAGTGGGAAGATGCATAGTCTATTAGTGATACCACAAGTATTGCTTTGTGATAATTGTGCTCATGGCACTTACGAGATAGTTGGGCGCGAAGTAAGGAGTGCATTTGTGTGGAAAAGAAAACCTCGTTACATTAGGAGGATAGGTAACAACTCTGTACCTTGGTACACTGGAGAAGGAGACACTACGGTATTCCTGTGTGCCATGGAGGAATAGTGGATAAACTAATTTGAAAGAACAAATATGTTAGCATATACCCTGCACAACACAACAACGAGCTGGTGGGTGGTTCATAAGGATAATATTATAGAATAGAATGAAGACAGGATTCCTCTAACAACTCAGTTTTCCAGGAGCAATGCACCTACTCAAATCTACACATATCATGGTAATCAACCTGTTCAGCACCACGTTCAATAGTGTGAGAGGCTCTGATAGAAGGGCAGGAAGCTTTACCACCTTCACTATGGGTGCAACAAAATTATTCCACTTTACAAGGGTGCGCACGTGCTTGGTATGTATATGCGGAGCTACATAAAGAAACTAGAAATTGGCAGGATTTGATTGCATGAATGGTCTAGACTTTTGACTACTTCTCTACTAACCCTCTAGTGGAAAAGGCATTAAGGGTTATAAAGCGCTTAACTATGGGAGACAGTGCAAAAGGTGGAAGAGCTCATTCAGAAGTTATTTGGTGAGACAGACTCAGGGGTGTGCTTTGATAAAGAAGAAGACATGTATGTTGTGCTAGTTAAGCATGCTTGCTTGGAGAAAGAAAAAGGAAAGATGGTCTACATAGTGGATGATGAGGAAGTAGAAGATGTGGATATAGATCATTCAATGGGTATGTGTGAGGTCTTAGATAGTGCAGATAAAACGTGCACACCTATCATGAACCCATGAAGACAAAAAAAGTGAATATTGGTATGGATATGTTGAACCTAAGGAGGTAATAATTGGGGATTATTGGTCTGACTCTAAAGTGGCAAAAATCATTGAGTTGCTACTGTGATTTTTAGGACTTATTTCCTAGGGGCTACCATGAATTAAAAGGAGTGCATGAATCATTAGGAGAGATGAAGATTAAGCTTAAGGAAGGTGTGCACTCAGTCAGGAAAAGTCCTTACAGAATGAACCCTAACCTGCATGTAAAGGTTAAGGAAGAAATTGACAAGATGTTGAAATCTGGCATCATCAAGCCCCTAGAAGAATCAGAGTGGGTTAGCCCCATGGTTATCAGTATAAAGAAAGATGGTCAGATTAGGATTTTTGTGGATTACAAAGAACTGAATGTTGCATGTGTGATTGATCCCTTTCCTACACCTTTCACAGAGGAGATATTAGAAGGCATTTGCAGGGTGTGAAATCTATTCTTTTACAAATGGATTCTCTGGGTATCATCAGGTCAGGATTGCACAGGAGGATCAAGAGAAAACAAATTTCACCACTGAATGGGGAAGTTTTGCATATACTGTAATGCCCTTTAGTTTGAAAAATGCACCTGCTTGTATTTTCATGCATAGTTGTTCAAGCATTCCAGGATTTTATTCACAACTTCTTACAGGTTTACTTGGATGATTGGATGGTGTATGGACTTGTTAAGGATCACTGTGACAATTTGCGCTTAATGTTTGAAAGATGTAGACAATTAAGCATCTCTTTAAACATCAAGAAGTGTATGTTTTGCTACACCTTTTGGCACTTTGTTAGGGCACATCATCTGCAAGGAAGGTTTGTTAGTGGATCTAGCTAAGGTTGCAGTTATTATAGGCCTGGAAGATCCTACCAGTTAGAGTGAGGTGCATGGATTCTTGGGTCACACTAGGTATTATAGAAAATTTATCAAAGGATATGCTAAGATTTCCACACCCTTGGAAGAGTTACTAAAGGGAAAAGGGACATTCTATTGGGGAGAACCACAACATGCACATTTGAGGCATTGAAGGAAAGACTTACTACAATGCCTATTCTACATTTTCCCTCATGGAACCAACCATTTCATGTACATGTGGATGCCTCTGGCACAGACCATTGGTGCGGTGTTAGCTCAACCTGGAGAAGGTATTATAGATCATCCTATCTATTTTGCTAGTAGAAATTTGACTCCTGTAGAGCAGAATTATACAACTACTGAGCGCAAAAGCCTTGTCAATGATCTATGCACTGCATAAATTTAGACAATACCTACTAGCAACACCATTTATATTTTACACTGATCACATGGCATTGAAATACTTGGTAAACAAGCCCATTTTACAGGGGCACATATGTTGATGGGTGCTCTTATTCCAAGAATTTGATTTCATAGTTGTGGTAAAACCAGGTAAAATTAATTCTAGCCCAGACCATTTATCAAGAATTCAGTCAGGGGAGGATGCATAGACAATTGAAGATATAATGTTGGATGCACAGTTGTACAAGTTACAATGTTTGCCTTCAGAATTGGAGGATATTGTTATCTTTCTACGTATAGGTATAACACTAGAAGGATGAAAGCCTTAGAGAAGAAACAACTTACAATTCACGTGACACCTTTTATGTTGATTAGTGGTGACCTATACAAGTTAGGTCAAGATGAAGTATTGTGTCGGTGTGTACTAGAGCACAAGCACATGGATATCATGGAAGAGGCTCATGGTGGTATTGTAGGTGGGCACTATGCAGGTGACACCACTGCGTGCATAAGATTCTACTCGATGGATTATGGTGGGAGACCCTTTATAAAGATTGTAAAGCATATTGTAAGGTGTGTGATCACTGTTAATGCAGTTGGTAAACCTAGGAAAAGAGATGAAATTCCCTTAAGACCTATTCCTAGTGCAGAGCCGTTTGAGAAATGGGATATAGACTTTGTGGGTCCTATTTTTCCAGCTGTGCGCAAAACTGGATCACGCTACATCATCACTTGTACTAGATTATCTTACAAGGTGGGCAGAAGCAACACCTACCAAGGATTGTACAACAGCTACAACATCTAGGTTCTTATGGGAAAATGTTCTTACAAGGTATGGATGCCCTGCTAAGCTTGACAAGTGATAGGGGTAAACATTTTTTGAATGAGACAATCAAGATACTATTGGATGAATTTATGATTGTGCACCATAAGACTACACCCTATCATCCTCAAGAAAATGGGACTGTTGAGGCCTTTAACAATATTTTGAGCCAGATATTGACAAAAAATTGTGATGTTGGAAGGAAAGATTGGGATGATAAAGTTTATGTCATGCTTTGGGTGTATAGAACAACATACAAGAGGTTGAACAAAGGCCACACCCTTTTAGTTGGTGTTTGGTACAAAAGCACAATTCTTCCTATGGAATTCATGTTACCTTCTTTAGTGTATTGTCGTGCGTTGGAGGTCTAGCCGATGAGAAAGCTTTGGAAGAAAGAATTGATAAATTGATACAGTTGGATGAGAGGTGGGCCATAGCATGTTGGAGTCAGAAGCAGGAAAAGCCAGGTAGAAGGCATGGCATGATAGGCACATCAGGGACAAAAATCTTGAGATAGGACAAATGGTGCTTCTCTATGATTCTAAGTTTTTGTGCCATCCAAGTAAGCTTAAAGTGCATTGGTTGGGACGTATGTTATCACTCATATACTTGAAACAGGTGCTTTCTAATTAGAGACACTTGATGGAATACGGTTACCCTAGTTACTTCAACAGGAGTAGGTTGAAGCCCTACTATAAATAAGTCTTCTTGGTGTTTGTAATAAGGTAGTGTTTCCATTTAGAATATGATTTTCATTTATGTATTTCCTTAATGTATTTCCTTCTTTGTCACTATGTTTTGTCAATTTAGTTTGGTGTTTTGTGTAATAAGCGTGTTTGTGCATTGGAAGCTAATTACCATTTGAAGTATTTTTATGTGTAGAGGACTGCACATACCATTGGTGTGGGGTGGTTACTCACAACTGGGTACACATGAGAATGAAAATGTTACAGGTGCTAGTTAAGTGTGGAAAGGAGCTGTTAGAAAGGAGATTGCTCTAAAAATATGACCATAGATGGAGATAAATGAGGGAACAATATAACGTGAGGTAAGTAGCGGTCGTGGAGACTACCAGGGGAAGGTGCAGTGGTGAGGTACTTGGTGCACATGGAAGCGTTCTAAAGAGAAGTTTGTAGCTAGAAGGTAGGAAGGCGTGCTAGAAGGTTATAGCTAGGGCACGAAGATGTACCACATAGATATTGTGAAAATGGTCAATTAATGAGATGATTGTTGGTAGGTGAAGGAGCAATAAATGCACTAAATTTTTGAAAATCTATATAAGGACATGATGCGGGTTCATTTTTACCTTTGCAATCACAAGTATTTGAGTGAGCTAAGTGCGATGAGCCAAACGAATTGTGTTGAGGTGTGGAGCATTGTAAAACTAGATGTGGAGAGTAGAACTATTGCGTGGAAGAGGCTTGCATCCCCATTGGTGAAGGGTTTGAGTGAAGTCAGAAGTGTTGAGAAGGAGCTAGGGCACGTGGTTTCAAGCTAGGGCATGTATATTCAAGCTAGGGTTTGAGTTTTACTCATTATAGACAACAAAAAGGTGGGATTTTTATGATGGCACCAAAGAAAGCACCTGCAACAGGCACGAAAGGAAAGAAGAAGGTAGAAGATGAAGTTGAAATTACTCCCATGAGAGTAATTTTTTCAGAGATGCAATACCCAAAAGGAGTAATAATCAGACAAGAGTGGGATTCCCACATCCACAGATGCAAGATAAGTGACTATAACCACTGTACCTTCTGACAACAAGGGAGAGTTTGATGCGTTGTTGAATAAGAAGACCAACAAGCACATACGGTGGAGGAATATGCCAGTGTATGATGACACTAGGGAGAAATTACTGAAGCAGGTAGGAGTTTATCAGTTGTATGAGCTCCCGTATTTTGGAAAATATGAACCCTTATACCAATGGACTGATGAAGAGTCCATGAGGACTTATTTTATTTGTCGGATGAAGGGTTAGGATCACAGCAACCCTAGTTTCAACACTAACAAGGATTGAAGGGCACAGGGGTAGACCTTGTTAGTGATCTGACTGATAAAGCAAAGCAAGTCATAGAAATAAGAAAGGAGTTGGGGTATACCAAGGGTCCATGTGGAATGGACATTGATAAACTGAAAAAGTTTCATGTGGTGTAGGAAGCTCACACATCTGCTAACCAAGTTGAATGACCAAGAGAGATGGTCATAGAGTAAACACCATGTGGCTTCATATTGCAAAGAAAATGTCTCAAGGAGTAGTATACAACCTAGCAGGCTATATTGTAGACACCATTGTTGAGGAAGCGTGCACAGGAGAAAAGATAAGTTTTGGTGCTATCCTCCTTTCTCTTGTGTTTTTAGAAATTGGAGTGCCCGATGGGCCAAAGAACAAGATCTGGGAGTACCCCTTGGAATAGAAGTCCCTCGTGAAAAGTTTTAAAAATTATTTATGTGAAGGATCAATGAGTGGGTTGTTTAAGTAGAGGGTAAGATGTGGTATGACTGACTTCATGTGGCATTTGAGGAGTGGCACATTCCCAAGGAGCTACCTTCGGTGGTGGGTAAGGTAGTATACAGTTCGGCGGTGTACCAACACTTTTACATCATGTGTAATTTTCTATGAGGGATGGGACATGGAGCCCATGGTGAAAACTTCCCTATGCCTTCACAACGCACTACTTCCAGGACATCAGTTCACCAGATTTATTGATGCACATCATCTAAATTTTATTAAACACAGACAAGGTAGACTATGACTACCACACTCTGAGGAAGACATATGTGTATCCAGGTGAGACTACCTACATTGAGAGGCTCATCTCAGAATTATAAGTATGAAGTCAGTAAGCTTGGCTATTGGGGATAGTGGAGCCGTGCTCGTATACCTTTAGCTTAAGCCTAAGATGGAGAATAAAAAGTATGTGGAGAATGAGTTCATGCTCCTAGGGCCACCTAAGGGAAACATACAAGTGGAGAACGTGCTAGCTCCAAAGCCTGTAGTGACTATAGAGGTAGATGAGGAGGAAGAAGAACATGAAGATAGTGGTGGCTTAGATCATAGAGGCTAGAGGCATCCCACAAATAGAGTGGAGATAGAGCACACGGATACTCCACCTCAGGCGCAAGAAGGAGACAGAGGACTTAGATGCAGAAGTAGTCCATGAAGAGCATCCATTTTAAGAGGGTATTTAGAAGAAAAAACCAAGGCATGGGAACTCCATAGCCTGTAAGGAGATCACCATGACTCTCCCCTTAAAAGAGATAACTGAGAAGTAAGAGGAGAAAGCTAAAGCTGAATGAGGAGGTGGAGGAGTCTGTAGAGAGCATACCTGGAACCCCAGTGCAACCAGAAGATATGGAGGATCCTAGAGATGAGGACATGAAGGATGAAGAGGAAGGTGCGAAGGAGGTAGGAGAATCAGAGCATGAGCAAGCCTCATATGCATGACACTACCCAAGGACGTCGAAGGGCAACTCCAAACCTTGGCGCTCAGGTTCCTAAGGGCTAAGAACAAGGAGAACAAGTGGAGAATACATTGTGCCGAGTATGGGCTATGCTGAGGACACAAGAAAAATCATGTCTGCACCCATTTTCAAAGCACAGTGGACCTGAAAGGAGTTATATGGGTGGGAGCTGATGGACCCAGACATGGCCACTACGCGAGACAAGGAAATAGTTTGTCCTGGTCCATGTAGAATCACATGGACGATCCAAATTTTGATGTATGTGAAGGAGTCTTGTGTGTTAAGAAGAGTGAAGAAGGCACCTTAGAGCATAGGCACATGACTATAAAGCCCACTCTCATGTCTGATGAGTCAGGTGAGTAATGCCTTGGTTAAGGTATCTATAGAGGTGGCAATGGAGGAACATAGATAAGGTTACCACTATTAGAGTGCTATGAGAAGATAATAAGGCAAAAAATTTAGAAATAACACGTCTAAAAGGAGAGAAGGATCTAGAGAAGAAAAAGAATGAGGCCTTCATCAGCATGGTAGAAGAAATTGGTGACTATGTCATGAAAGCAAGACCACATTTGGAGTCTAAGGTACCTGAAAAGTTTCCTTCGGCTATGCATTATGTGCACACATTAGTTAATTTGGTGCTTGAGGATGGACCAATTCGAATGCCAGTGCTGGAAGGATCCTGAACAAGAAGCAGAGAGAGCCAAGGCCTCCTGTGGTTAGAAATATTTCATCTTACGAGGCATTACTACAAACTTTACAAGATGAGCTGAAGAAAGTAGATCAAGCTTTGAACTATATGTGCAGCTCCAGAAGCAGTGATCAGGATCAGTGACTATAGTAGAAGATAATGAAGTTCTGAAGGTAATGAAGGATGAGACTTTGGGGCACACAGAGAGATTGGCATTAGTAAAGCAAAAGCGTGAAGCCCTTGCACACAAGTAAAAAAACCCACATAAGGAGAGGCTGGATGAGCTTGGAAAGCTCATAGCAAAAAATATGGATCTTCTGGAAGGAAGGATGTTTGTTATGGCTAATGTTGTCCTAGTACTAGAAAATGAAAAGGGAGAAATAACCCAGGATGAGTTGGAAGCTATTTCCACAGACGTTCCAGAGAAAACAAGAAACACGCACTGGATGACTGGAAAACATTGGAGGCTGAGATAAAAATAGAATATCCAGAGTTGATCCTCCCAGTTGAAGTAGAGGGTGTTGTAGAATAGAAGTCCATTCTTTGTACAGTAATTCTTTACATTCTTTCCATTCTTATTCTTTATTATTTGGGAAATGTCATAAGGAAACCCCATTTTTGGGGTGGAAATGTTGTTTAGTGTGGGGTAATGTTGAGCAGACAGAGTATGACACTAAGGAGAGGGCACACAAATATTTATGCGTGTAGGAATAAGGCACATTTGAAGGTGCAGAAGGATAGGAAAGGAAACATGCGCCAGGACAAGATGATTTGGGGACTTAGTTTTTTTCATGGTTACGGGCTATTTTTGGAGATAGTGTGTAGAGCACACATCAGGATGGAGACTTGCATGACACAAAATGCTATTTTGGATGAGCAGTTTGATGAGTGCCATGCACAAGTTTGAAGATAATAATAGGATTACTACTGCCAGTTAACTGTAGGAGATCTATTATTAGCACACTTGCATGTGTGCCTATTATTGTAAAGGCACATGGCTATTTTCAGCATGTGACCTATTTTAGGAAGTGCATAAGTAGTGAAGGGAAAGTCCCCACCCTTATAAATATGGATTGAACTATGTAGTTAGATATATAGAGACACTGTGTATGAGCTATTATGGAGTTATGCTACCAGATCTGATGCACGCATAAACTTATGATACTATTTATTGTAAGAATCTTCTGTATTTACTGTGTTTAATATAATGGAGTGTATTGGATGGATAATGGTGTTAAACATAACTGTAACTAGTTCTTGTATGGTTAATCCTATCATTGCTATTATTTAATTCATGATTCTTTAAGATCTAGATCTAGTTATGACTATGTGGAATGTTTATGCTATTTATGGATCTGAATGCATTATATCTTCATCATGTTAACATCCTACACAAGCAACTCTAAGGAGGGGCCTAGTACCTTTGTGCAACTTTGGGTGAGCACTCAATCTCAGGCTGGGTGATGTGCCAACATGCTTGGGTTATTCATGGTAAATTATAGGTTGCATACACCTATTGAATTCTGTTCGGAATCATGTAGTACTGCATGATGGACTATGTTCATAGCTCATTGAATCATATCATATTAGTGCACAAAAATCCTCTTATGATGAAAGCGAAAACTAAACAAAATGATAGAGTGTCTAACATCATACTTGATTATGAAGAGGCTCAATTGTGTTATCAAGATTACAATGTGGAAGACAAATTGAAGAATTAGATTAGTGTGGAACCCATCTGAGCTTGAACATCTTTTTAGGCCTCAAAGTCCATTTTGCACTCCCTTCACAACGATATGCACTTTTAGCTTCCAAGTAATTTCTCTGGTTCAGAGATCTATGTCAGGAGGCTTTAGAAGGACTCGTTGAGATCTACAGTCAAATCATGTTGAAGGTGGAAGACCTAAAGATGAGTTGTTCACCTAAAACTTCTGCATTAGTAATGCTTTAGTTTAAGGAAAATTCCTTTTTGACTATAAGTCTAATAATGTAAGATGGCTCCATTCTAGAGTCAATGGATTTGGCAATCTTCTAAAGAGTTGGGAAGATCTAATAAGATCGGTGCTATTGGTTTATCTTGATCAATAGCCTTCACATATATTCTGCCTAGAATGCATTCCAAATGAAATTTCTCTTCCACCTCCAGTCAAGTCACTTCCAAGCAGGCCCAATGGAAGGAAGTTTTGTGAGCATACATGCACTGTGAGGTCCCAACTATGTAATATCATCCTAGCCCATGAGTGTTTCAAGATACTTGCCATTTGAGGTATCATAGTTGTCATTGAAGGAAGTAATGATACCATTTGATCCTAAAGAATTGAAGCTATTCCGGGAACTTCATGTAACAACTCACTTAACGATAGTGATCAAGTTATTTCCAAATCTTTGATGACTCATTACTTTGTAAAGACAGGTTACTTCTCCCTATTTGTTGCAGGATCTTATTAGATTCATACTTGTACAATGACTGTTAGATATAGGGTCAGGATTAATTATTTGATAGTATTGAATGGATAACCTAGAGAAAACTCTGTATGTTTTGAACTTCCCATGCATTTCACCAGGCTTTCTACTCTCAATAATGTAGCTTTTTACAACAGGTCGTTTAGGTTGCTCTTGCCCGTAGATTGGGACATATTGGAGGCTACTGTTCAAATCCAATTGGATTTCAAGAGTTACATGTTAAAGATGAAGGTACAGTTACATTCAAATAAATGGATCCTCATGTTATAGCTCTTTTCTTAGTTTCTAGATGGCTTCAGATTATCTCAAATAAGGTACTACTTTCATCCCACAAAAATCATGGCCATCACTTTCCAATTCACTATCTTGAATAAAGCAGACACTTTTAGGTACCTCTTGCCAAAAACTGTTGGTCTCATGCTAGGGTCAAGGATTTTCTTCTATGAATGAATTGAGAAAATGATAAAAGAGTCTTAGGATCACCATTAGATCCTAGGGATGACATAGAATTCAAGGGACCAAACTATGTTCCTTGGCCTTAAGTTACAACCATGAGTCTGAGAACATCCATCAAATATGTATGAGGTAAATGGATTGAAGAAGAATCTAAAGTCCTTAGCTCCTGCTACAAGATGTTACATTAGGAACTATACCAGTTGATGCAATGACCTAGCTATGCGATGAAAATTTTGTTTATGCCTTGACAGCATGAGCAGGAGGTCTATTAACCTGATCCTGGGGGCTTGTTTGGTTGGTTTGAGACATCCATCTAAGGTCTGAGAACTTTCAGAACGCTACTACTCTTGATAGAAGCCATCATTTCTATAGATCCAATATCCCACCTCATAAAGGAAAAGCTCATAGCCACGGATTGAAGGACATGCTTCAATAGAACTCTACATTTCTAGACATGAATGGGATAGGAGATTTCTCATATGTGTTGACTCAAGTCTAGGATCTAACTTGAAATGGTTTACTTGGGTTCTATAGGTGAAGCTGGAGGCATGTCTTCCACCCTTGATTTGGTAGTTTTTCTCCTCATAGCGTAGTGCATTTCATATCAGTTAATGGATGAACCTTCTTAGTGCACTCATTATTGCATATGAAAAAGTGTCCTTTTATTCATAGGCAAGGACTTGGGGCACCTTCTAGCAGCACAAGCCACTCGATGATTCTATCCCTTAGTTCTTGGATCAAACATGAATGGTGAGGGTTTCTTCACATGATTTCATTTGGATCAGTCAACCCAGCATTAGCAATAGGTAGGGAATCAAATTTATTCCTCTAACAAATAGCTACAAATTATCTAGGTCCCCAAGTGCTGCAGAAATAGTAGCAAACCAAGTTGCCTAGAAAATTCCAATTGGATGCATTTGATCTATTGTCAAAATAATACACTACTATAAGACTTTGTCCCTTTTCTGAATCATTTATTAAATTTCACAGCTATGCTTCACTCATTTTTCGTGGACACACATGCACATTCATTATGGTTTATCTTGGAATATGAATGTAGATCACTTACATGTTATTTTAGCTATCAAGGTAATGGGAATGCTTTTCCTTTGGTCTTACCACAAGAATGCCCATTCTTCCAGATGCATTGAGGGAAAGAAGGAATGATTTTCCATAATATTTAACAGACCCTATTCGTTGTAATATTTCACAATCATTCCTCCATAGGTCTAAAATTCACATTGAAAATTGTAAGATTTTTAGCCTATCCATGGTAAGCTAAGTCAATTGAAAGATGTAAGGCTTGTCACTTGAATTGTAATGGTGGAGCTACTTAAGAACTTGTATTCCCCTTATTTTCAGTTGTTGAGCCTATGTGAGTTATGTATGTTTCAATAGATTGGAGGAAAATAAGAGAGCATGAAATATCTAACCTGGAGATTTTGAATGTCTTGACATCATGAGGTAATGTTAACAAGATGCCAACATTAAACTGATTAAATGATAATTAGATTTTTTTTCTTGGATCATGGGATTAAAAAGTTTTGACATTATTAGCCATGCAAATTGCTAGAGTTTTACCAAACACTTCTAAACTTGACGCAAAACCAGTGTGTCATTTTTTGTCGTCATGGTGTGCCATACTGTAATAACCAAAAATGAACACACCTAGTAGATTTTTATACTACAGATCATGTGTAAATGGAAGTCTCAATCAATGTTTTTGGGAAAAGTTGGAATTTCTTCATCTCATGGAAGATATGAAATTGAGATAATTCATCCTGAAGTGGTTGTGCTTGTTCACTCTTCCTAAACTAGGTGCTAAATTTACCTTAGTTCTTTGGAAACACACACTATAAATTGAATAATCTTGAATTCTTAATGGACCAGTTCACAAAGATAAACTTCAAAAAAGACTGGGAACTATTGACACAAGTGGTTTAGATCAAGTTATCCAAGAGACACCATGGGAGTTTCCATCCTCTAACAAAATAGGGAAGAAATGGAGTTAGAGAGTCTGTAGAACACCACTATGATGGAGTACACATTCTAAAACTAGTTTTAGAAGTTACACAACCAATTTCAAATGTTGGTGTGTGGGATCCTATGTGTCCTCCACTCACATATGGAGGGTCATCTCACATGGGTTAGGTTTAGGGTTTGCTTGTGTGTCATGCACTAGGGTTACTCAGCACCCTATATGTATCCCTTCATTTGACATTTATGAGTATGCCAAGACACTCTGTTGTCTTTCTCTATATGTGCAAGCTTTGTTTCTGTTAT
The DNA here is from genome assembly GCA_019776745.2 of Taxus chinensis. Lineage (NCBI taxonomy): Eukaryota > Viridiplantae > Streptophyta > Pinopsida > Cupressales > Taxaceae > Taxus > Taxus chinensis. The sequence goes on from CM034154.1 coordinate 728,521,127, forward strand.
GCAAGTTCTTCCATTGATTGATCGATTCCTCCTTGTGATTACACTGGAGCTATTACGTTTCCTTTGGAGTGCAACTTCATCGTGGTGCACAAGTTTTTGATACGATTCTCACAAACTCTTTCATGGTATCAGAGCTGAGATTGGGTAAACGTGCATTCATCATTTGAGTTGTGATCACTCTTGGTTTCATTATTTTTTACTCCTCGTGCAAGTTTTTTGATCATTAGATTCTGGAATTTTATTTGCTAATGTTCTTAACAAATTGTTCTTGGAAAGTTTTGGTTTTGCTGTGTTCTTCGTGCATGTGCAGATCTCCTTGAGTTTTTTTCAAGGGTTTTACAGCTACATTTAGCTAACTGTAGCTAAATCTGGTAGATCAGTTAAAATAAGAGGTTATTTTTTTTGGTTTTTTAATTTTTTATTAAACTGAAATTTTTTTAGATCTCTGGTTTCTCTATGTTTTTTGCATGTCTTTTTGCAGAATACAAGTTTTTCATTTGTAGCTTGGAGGTTCAAATTTTAGTGTTTGGTGGTTTTGTGCTCACCACCGAGCTCCTTCTACACCTCCTTCGAGCTATCTAACCTGGCTACACCCTCAAGACTACACCGAGTTCAGATGGTCTTTTTCTCAAACCAATTTCTTCCAACCTGGTGAGTCATTTTTTTTGCCCCGAGCTCATGCTTCGTTCCTTGTTGCCTCCAAAATCATTTTGGGCCTTTGGTGAGTCCCTTCTCCTCTGTGTGGGCTTGCTCCCTAGCATCCTTCCCTGCAAGTTTCCCTCACCATTGGAGTCTCCCTAGCCCTCACGACCCTGCTCGGCCCTCATTCCTGTTGTGGAGCCTTCCCCTGCTCGTGCCTGAGCTTCCCCCGATGTCTTCTCCGCGAGCTTCATTCCCTAGCTCGCACCTATGCATCTAACATTGGAAACTTCTCCCACCTCACTTCATGCCTCATGCTCAGCCCCACGGCCGAACACCTCAGATTTTCCAAAATGCTCCCAATTTGATTCGGTGACTCGCTCTCATATCCTTCCAAACTGGACATTACCAAATTTCCTGAGATCTCCAAATGGTAACTCCAAAGTTATATTTGGTAAGTTTATTAAATTTCATTTCAGTGGGTGCCTCCAACTTTTTAAATAACGGTAAGTTTTTAAAATTAATTTCTTTTGGTAATTTTTTTAGAAATTAGTTTTTTTAAATTTAATAGATCTTTGATCTTAACCAAAAATTTTTCAATTAATTTTGGGTTTTCCTTTTAAAGGGATATATATTTAAATATTTAATTAGGATTTAATTTTTAATTAGATCTTAATTTTTATTATTTGAAATTAATTAGATTTAATTATATTAAATCTAGTTTTATTAATTTCAAATCTCATTTATCCTTTAGATTAATCATTTAAAATTGTCCTTTAAATTAACGCTTATTTGTCATTTTTTTAAAACTCCAAATAGCTCTAAAATTAGCTAAATTAGGCATTTCAAATGATAATTTTTTTAGGCGTTATTGTCGATTTTTTTACTAATCGTGCGCTCAAGTGTGTAGTGACACTCTGAGCACCTATTTGTCTTCTGCGTGCTTTTCGGCATTCTGAAGATCATCGGGACTCATCTTGAGTTCATTTAAAACATTGTATTTACCCTTATTATTGCTTGTGACTAGTGAGCGCATCCGCCACAGTTTGTAGCAAGGGGGTATCCTTTGTGACGTGAGACACTTTTTCTCACAACCAGGATTTGATTTCGCCTCCTTCCTAGTTTTTTGCAAGTTGTGCTTGTATACGGTGTCACTTTGCTGCGCTCCATGAAACACAATTGTGGTCTCCTCTCTTGCATGTTATTATGCTGATTGCAAGGTGAGTTACCAACTGTTTCAAGATGCACGCTCAGACCTGATTGTATTCAACACACTAAACTATAAAGTGTCGAAAGTAGGGGGTTATTATATTGTCCTGGGTGGTTGTGATTCTTGTGTTTCTTTTCTGCATTCTTTCTCTCTCTTCACTATGGATGCACTTTTCAATTCCTTTTCTTACATCATTCAACTTCTTCGAATGGAGATCGAAAATGATTATGAAACTAAGGGGTAAAGGGTTATTCCGCATCACCATGGGAACTGAGACTGAACCAGATGACGACCCTGAAAAATCTAAGTGGTTAAACCGTAGTGATGAAGCTTTAGGTCTTCTTTGCATGTCTGTTTCTCCTGACTTGCTCTTCCACATTGAGTCATCTGAAACACCTAATTCTACATGGAAAATGTTAGATGGAATGTTTGGACAACAAGATGACATGAGAGCGCATGAGTTGGAAAATGAACTACTAGGGTTAAATCCTAGTGATTTTGAAAACCTACAAGCATTCTTCTCTAAGTTTGTCCACACTAGATTGTTGTTAAAGGAATGTCAAGTAGAGAAGAAATATTCTCAACTGATCTTGTCGATTCTCTCTAAGTTAGGTCCTGAATATTCTGTCTTTGTGTCAACTTTTTATGCTACAAAAGCTACCTTGGGCAAGGATTGGAATATGCCCTCCTTTGACTATTTTTCATCCCAACTCATTCGAGAACAGGAAAAACTCATTCAAATGGGGTCTCTCAAGTCCAAGTCACATGCCCTTGTAGCGAGTACTAGTAAGGAAAAGAAGACTGAAAAGAAGAAAGAAAGAAAGGACCAACCTAAGAAGGAAACCAAGACCAAAACTAAATTTAACATGAATGCTTTGACTTCTGAGCCTAGAGCACAGAAAGACAAGTATTTGTGTTCCTATTGCAAGAAGCCTGGTCATAAAGAGCATATGTGTATGAGAAAACAAATTGATCACCTTACTCATTTACTTGAGAAAAATCAAATAGGTGTTCCTGAGTCTATCAAACAAAATGCTCCGAAGGCCGAGTCTTCTACTACAAAAGGGTCTAAATCTGATAAGAAGAAAGGAAAGGCCCTTGTAGCCAAAGTTTCTCCTTCATCGACGTGGATTATAGATTTTGGTGCCTCGCACCACATGGCTTCTTCACATGTTGAGTTCTCCAACATCGAGCCTTGTGGTATGTCCCAAATCACGATGGGTAATGACATGACAGTGTCAGTTTCTGGTAGTGGATCGGTAGAGATGGATGGGGGAACATTCAACCAAGTGTTGAGTGTTCCTGATCTCTCTACCAATCTCCTATCGGTTTACCAAATTACTCACCTTGGTGAAGGAATGCGAGTGGAATTTGGTCCTAACTCGGTGATTATTCGTGAGCTTAACGATGACACTACAGTGGCTGAGGGAAAGGTGGATCACCATTCACGAGTTGTATACCTTTTCCCACTTTACTTCTGATTCTACACCCACTACCTTGCTCACTCATGCAAATGAGGTTAGTAAGCTATGGCATGAGTGTTTCAGACATCTAAATTATCGCTACCTTGAACAATTGAGCCAAAACGAAATGGTCAATGGGTTACCCCACGTCAAGTTTTCTAAGGGTCTTTGTGAGGGTTGTACCCTTGGAAAGCATCCTGAAAAGAACTTTGACAAAGGAAAATCCTGGAGAGCTACTCGTCCTTTGGATCTTGTTCACAGTGATATTTCTGGTCCATTTCCATCTCCTTCTTTTACTAGAGCTCTTTATGTGCTCACCTTCATTGATGACTATTGTGATATACTTGGGTATATTTTCTTAAGCTTAAGTCTGAAGTCTTTGAACATTTTCAGGACTTTAAGGCTCTTGCTGAGAAACAGGTGGAACGGTCTATTAAGGTTCTTTGAACTGAAAATGGAGGTGAATATGTAAACAATAGGTTCATGGATTTCTGTACTTCTGAAGGGATCTCCTTGCAGCATACAGTTGCTTATAGCCCTTCACAGAATGGAGTAGCAGAAAGAAAGAACCATACTCTTAAGGAGATGGCCACTTGTATGATTCACTCGAAGTCTCTTCCTCCACAGTATTGGGCTGAAGCAGTGAATTGTGCTAATTACATTCAGAACCATGTTCCACACAAGGTAGTAAGAGGGATGACACCCTTTGAAGCCTAGTTTGGATGCAAGCCTGATGTTGAGCACTTTCGAGTCTTTGGATCCAAGGCTATGGCTCGGATTCCCAAGAAGAAATGCAAGGCATTGGAACCAAAATCCAAGCCTTGTATCTTTGTAGGGTATCCTGATGGCGTGAAGGGATATCGATTGTTGAATCCTACTTCTCATGAGCTTTATATTGAGAGAAGTGTTAAGTTTGATGAGTCTTCTTCGACTTCTACTTCTCTACCTATTGAGGTTCTTCAGCTTGCTGATTCAGATTCTGACTCATCAGATGATGATGTTGTTGAGCGTGCTCCTCTTCCTGATCCTCCCAACCATCAGACCTTTGAGTCTTCTGATTCTGACAGTAGTGATGATGAGGACTATGTCCCTTCTCACTCGAGTGATGAATCTTCTGACTCAGAGCCTGATCCTCCTGGTCCTCTTTGGGCTAGGAAAACCTTGCAAAGTGTTGGAGATTTAGTTGGAGATACTTTGGATATGAGACGTACTCACTCATATTTCATTGGACCCCACTCTTTCTTCACCTCTGCCTCTGATCCATAGTCTTTCTGGGAGGCTTCTGGTATTCCTGAGTGGGATTCTGCCATGGATGAGGAGTATTCCTCTCTCATGAAGAATGATACTTGGGATCTCACCCCTCTTCCGAAAGGAAGAAAAATCATTCGGTGTAAGTGGGTGTTCCGAACAAAGTATGGAGTAGATGGAGATGTCAAAAATTTTAAAGTGTGATTAGTAGCTAAGGGTTTCTCCCAGATAGCTGGGGTTGATTATACTGAAACCTTTTCTCCGGTTGTGAAGATGACTTCTATTCGACTGACCCTTGCCATTTCCAACAAACAGATGGAAAGTCCATCAAATGGACGTTAAGAGTGCCTTCCTTCATGGTGACCTAGAGGAAGAGATCTACATGGAACAACCTTCGGGTTATGTCCATGATCCCTCCCTCATTTGTAAGTTAAAGAAGTCTCTTTATGGCCTTAAACAAGCCCCTTGGGCTTGGTATGCCAAGATGGACTCCTTTTTACTTACATCAGGGTTTACTAGGTGTCACTCTGATCCAAATGTTTATATTCTATGGCAAGATGACTCCATACTCATTCTTGTTCTCTATGTTGATGACTTGTTGATCACAGGAAGCTCTTCCTCTATCATTGATTCTATGAAGATCACCTTGGCCAACAGGTTTTCCATGACTGACTTAGGTCTGCTTCATTACTTTCTTGGGATCCATATTTCACAATCTGACTTGGGAATTTTGATTTCACAACCTAAGTATGCTCTTGACTTGCTTGCTCATTTTCAGATGTCTGATTGCAAGTCTTCTCCTACTCCTTTTCTTTCCAGGGTTAAGTTGGTTTCTGATTGCTCTACTCCCTTGGTTGATGGTACCCTTTATCGACAGTTGGTGGGGAGCTTGATTTACTTGACTCACACTTGACCAGATTTATCTTATGTTATTGGGATTGTGTCCAGATTCATGCAGGAGCCACATGAGTTGCATTGGAAAGTAGCTAAGTGGATCCTTCATTATGTTTATGGCACCTATACTGATGGCATTCACTATTATGGAGGGGTGGATATTGACTTGATTGGGTTCACAGATTCTGATTGGGTCGGTGACTTAGATCATCAGAAATCTACCTCTGGCTACAGTTTCTCTCTTGGTTTGGGTCCTATTAGTTGGTCTAGCAAGAAGCAAAATGCAATTGTGATATCTTCTATAGAGGCAGAATACAGAGGAGAAATTTAACACTGCCACAGAGGTTGTTTGGCTATAGGGTATTCTGACAGAGTTTGGCATCCACTTTCGGTGGCCTACCATTATCTATTGTGATAACATGAGCACTATCTCAATTTGTAGAAATCTAGTTCAACATCAGTGGATGAAGCACATTGAGATCCATATGCACTTCATACGAGAGCTTATTCATGATGGTATCATCGACATTCAGTACATTCAGACAGCTAATCAGATTGCAGATATATTCACCAAGCCCTTCACTGAGGTGAAGTTTCTTCACTTGCAGTCTCTTCTTAGGGTGAGGTCTTATGCAGCTGCTCATCTTCTTTCAGGCTATATAGTCCTTCTCTTCTTCTTCTTCTTCTAGGAAGATGTTGTTTGTACATGGGCACCTTATCAGGCCTTTAGTTGTCTGGGCCCCATTGACACATCTTTCTTAGTTGTTTAGGAGTGTCTTCTTGTTCTGTCTGACTCATCATAGCCACTACCCCAGCTTCGATGAAGGGGGGTGTTGGTGTGTGGGATCCTATGTGTCCTCCACTCACATATGGAGGGTCATCTCACATGGGTTAGGTTTAGGGTTAGGTTTAGGTTTTGCTTGTGTGTCATGCACTAGGGTTACTCAACACCCTATATGTATTCCTTCATTTGACATTTATGAGTATGCCAAGACACTCCATTGTCTTTCTCTATATGTGCAAGCTTTGTTCTATTATGCAAGTTCTTCCATTGATTAATCGATTCCTCCTTGTGATTACGTTGGAGCTATTATGTTTCCTTTGGAGTGCAACTTCATCATGGTGCACAGTTTTCGATAAGTGGCACTTATCCGTAGGGAAACATTAATGGTTGGATGGAAAAATAGATTTCTCTCCAAATACACTTTTTCTTAATGGTGAAAGGACGCTTAAATCCAAAGTTTAACATCAAGACACTCAAATCCCTAGTTTGAAAACATGAGACCCACACATTTTGTGTTATTTCAATCAACTCCTAAGAATTGGGTCTACAACTAAGAACTAATTTCTATCCCTTTTACTTTCAACACTCCAAGTGTACTCTAACCCATTGGTTTAGCTTTTCCAATACACATTTCCATTTTTACATATTTTCCAACTTAAAGTTCAATTACATTTACCTAGAGAATTGAATACACTTGTTTTCTTTTATAGGTCCTATCTTATCCCAATGAAGGTAAAGCACACAAGAAACCATGAAAAAAATATCAAGCATGCTCTAGAAAAGATGATACTCAGAGGAACTACACGCATGCATCATTATCACTCCACACACACAAAGGTCACTCCTATGATCCTTATCCTTACCCCTCCTTATAATTTCACAGTACACATCTTACACTATTCCGTTTGACACGATATTGGGTACAATATTCATTCGAATCTCCAAGATACACATTTATGTTCTAATTTATGACACAGAATCCTTATTTACAAACATAAAGTGGGGGAAAATGTATTCACTAAATCAAACACTTACTATGTAAATATATCCTCTAAATAGTTCATTTATATGCATGATTTCTAAGCAAGATAATTACTCATTGACACTCTACTTTTCTTTGACATTGTTGTTATCCTTTTCATCTTTATTGCTTGTTTCTAATTGACAACTTATAGTTTATCATACCATGTGACATCTTACTCAACTTTTATTTCATTGTTTTATCCTTCTGACACTCTATACAGGATTTCCCATTAGGGGCATGAGCACCCAAGTGCTACTATCCCCTTTGGGCACATGTTTCCTCTTTACCTCTTTTTTTGGTCTTTCAAATGTTACTTCTTTCTTGTCTTCTCATATCCCTCCTAGTAAACCTTTCACTTGTTAATGATGAAACCGAAGCAAGTGAATCATATATATACATGTCTTATTTAACCTCATTAGGGGGAAAGCACTTCAGAGACATATACATCTACAAGGAGCTAATATTTTCTATCTACTACATCAAGGAATACATTTTGGAATGCATAATTCTATGTATAAGAGGTCTTATTCTGAATTCCATGCCACACATTTGCATTTGGGTATATCATGTTATCTCTTTGTGCAACTAACACTAGGGAATCCTAGCTCAAGGGTATATTGTTACTTAAATCTTTTCCTAGTAGTCTTACTGATATTGTTTCTTAATGGTTTCATCATTTGCCCAATGGATCTATTAATACTTATCTTGATATTGAAGAAGTTTGTCTTAGATGTTTTATTTCTAATAATGGTCCTAAAGTTACATTTGAACATTTACCTTCTTTGCATCAAGGAATGAATAAACCAATTCAAGATTATATTTTATGTTTCATGTTTTGCATGCATCATTTACTTTTTCAGCCTATTGATCTAGAAATACAATACATATTTTGTTGTGGTTTAATTCATATTTTGAAAGAAATGTTGTTATATGATACATGTGAATATTTTACTCTTATTTGCTTCAAAGTTATAACACTAGAAAACAATTTCTTTTAATGATCATATTGTTGTACAATATTCTACCTCATCTACTCATACTCCATGTAGAACTTATACTATTCCTACAACACATGGAACTTCTTCTTCTCTATCACCCATTACACCACCTTTATAATCACCATTTCCTCCTAAATATACTCATGCAAATTCTCCACTCTTTTTTAGGTCTCCACCTCATTTCACTCCACTGTCCTAAGCATGAGCCATTATAATTTGCACCTTCTGTTAGGCCACGTGATGTCTTACACACCTTGTTTGATAAGAAGTTGATATTTTTACCTTCCAACGAGCATCATCTTCCTCATTGGTTACGACACAATCATAAGCATATATTCTATAATTTTTGTAGGATTAATGGTCATCAAGACAATGATTATTATGCTCTTCATGGTCATCTTCAGCTACCTGAGGACCAAAAAGTCATTTCCTATCTAGTACACCATGTTGATCGATATCATTCTCTTTTTTAGTGACCCACATGTCATCTTTGGTAATCTTGACTACATCTTGTCCTCCTCAAGTCATCTTGTCTCCTTCTATGACTATGCATAATCCATCTTCCCCACTCCTTGTTTGAACCCCATAGTGGGTTTCATAGGAGCATCACTCATCAATCTTAGGTTTGCATCCTTCTAGTGATTTTGTGATCACTTCAGGTTTATCTTTTGACACCTATACTTGGGATGTCACATCCAACGAGTCACTTGTGCATATCTATTTCCATCTCTCGTGTTAGAGTCCATATGATCATTTCATACTATACACTTTCATGTTTATCCTATAATAGTATGATTATTAGCACATGCTCAATTATTTATTGTCTTATTATCAAAGTTCAAATCCATATTCAAGCATACATGGCTATATATGTTTTCCTATCTAGTATTATAGTTACTAACATTATTTTAATCATCCACACTATTATTTTCACACACATCAAAATCACATCACATAAGCAACTCAATATAACTCAAGAGACACATCATCAACAAAACTATCATCATCATCATACATGTGTGTGTGTGTTTTATAATATAAAAATCTAAGTTCCAATCCCTCTATGTACATCATACATCCTCCTCACTATTGGAGACTATAACTTACTTAGAACTAGATGCACCCCCACTTGATCTCCACTTGTGCTACTCCTCTAACTTGTGTAACATTTCTCCTCCACATATAAACTCCACATATCTTAAGAATGTTCTAAAAACACCCTCTTGACTACCTACTTTGTATGTGCCAACTCCTATCCTCAGCTCACTTCTTGACTGAACAAATAGGCATGCTGGCTACCCTATCGATAATAAATAGGTGATTTGTTAGTCTTCAACTCCATCTACCTAACCTCCCACTCCTAACACAATTGGGGGAAAATTGCGCATTTCAACATGTATATCAACGTATATACAATCAGTCATCAATACTCATATCCTATAATCATACAACTCTCCATTAGTACCAAATCATTGACATATATCAATATTGAGATCTATTAAATCACAATCAATTCTACTTATGTTGTACAATATGTTCCTGCCATGACATCCTCCTCAAGGGAAGCTACATGTACTCTCATTACCTCTCCACCCCCTATTAGTCCCCTTGGATTGTCATCCATCAATATCTACAATAAATGGATACAATAACACCCAATGATGCTTTAGCCTACCATAGCAGTATAAGTCTAGGGTACACCTTGCATCATCAACTCTACCCACTCTACATATGGATCTCTCTCCTTAGCTCCAGGAAATTGTAACCAAGCCCCAATAGGCCCTGGACTAGATCATACTCTCCTTACTACTCATATTTATTTATACCATATTACATGACTCTGAAGAGCAAATAATGTGCAAGGAAAAACTATTTAGACACTTGCTCTTACTAAAATAGATCTGTAACCCCTGGGAACCTTTTCTCTATCCACATGGTGCAAATTTAGATGCACCAAAACTTTGTAGCATCCTCCACCCACCCTCTATAGTCCCTATATGGTCTCTAAATAATATCTCCAAGCCCCATCCTATCCAACATATCCCTATCAGTCATTGTATCAAATCAATGGTACCTCGAGCCCACCCATCAAGCTACAAAAATATATGGACAATCCCAATCTGCCCTCAACCCAAACCAATGGTCGTGCACTATAACTATGTTCTTATATGATCCACACATGCAATAAAGTAGTATCACTTATCCCACCACCATGATCCTCCTACTGTGAACTGATAAAAATCCCTATATAACATGTGCCAATACACACTGACTCCACACATGTTGTATGCCACTCCTCAATACTCCAAGAAAATTTCATGCATCCTGTAATAAATCAATACCCCACCTCCATCCACTAACACACTCGATGCCAATATCACTATAATAAACTTCCGCAATCAAAATATTTGATCTAACAATGTCATCCAACATGATCAATGACTTTTCATGTACCAATATCCCTACAAAATATTGTATTGTAGCCCTCTTTTTCCTCTGTGTATCTCTTGGGGCCATCTCATGTATCTTCTCCTCCATCAACCAACAATCAAATGATCTTACATACATCCTCCAATGTCATTTTCATCTTGCATGTGGGTAACCAAAATGTACAAGTATTCTGTACACCATCTCTCACATAATAAAGTGATCAAGTGCATATTATGGGGTTCCTCCCCATATCTAGCAATATATCGCAGCCCATGACATGGTCCAAAGCATTCCACTCCTCCTCCAATCCCAATCTCAGTAATGTATACAAATGCCTTCCTCCACGGAACTACCTCGAGTGTCTATCTTGATGCATAACGTAAATAAGAAAACAAATGCAATATTAGCACTCATACAAATGACCAAAGAATCAATATAAAAACTGCAAAGTACTACTTGGATGTGAGCACCCAACTCACTGGACACTAACATCTAGAACTAGGACACTAGTGCCTAGATTCTATATGGTATTGTCCAAAGGATAGAACCACCCCCATCAACACTATCTCGTACATGAATGCCCAAAAAACTAAAAATCATTAAAAAAAATCCAAAATTCATTACTTAAACACATATATTTTCATAATTTAAAATGTAAAATGCATCACTTACCAAACTATCAGTCATCTATGTCGAAATAACCTTTATTACCCTCTTAAACCAAGTTGGGATGACCTCTCGTGCATGTGGCATTTTTTCTCACTCAGAGCTCAAATCACAATTCTCAAATTTACCAAATGAAGTACCTTTTGACTTTTCAACGTTACTATTTATACTAAAATATCATTACCAACAGTTACTATAGCTCTTAGAGTATGATTCATGGTAACTAATTCCTAGTTACCATTTATTTCATACCTTTAGCACTATTTATCCATTTTTCACGCATTCTATGGACATTAGAATCATATTTTCAATCCCTTCCATACTATATATTCCCTTGGAATGTCCTCTTTAGGCCTATCTTTGTGCTATTTTAATATTACACTCATTACTATATTACTCCTATATTGGCTCTGGATTTCTCTCCAAGGCATTTTACTCCATTTTTTTCATCTCAAGCCTCGATGATTGGCCTTCTCCTCTCTTCGCCGAAAGGGGGGAAAATATTCAAGGGTATCCTATTACCCCTCCTTCGACAATCTAAATAATTTTTTTCAATTATGATATGAAAATATCCTATATTACAAGAAATCAAATAAAATATTCAAATCCTATGAAGGTTTATGATCTAAAATTACAAATTTCCAATCTATTCCAAGTAGTACCAAGTCCACGTTTTCAAATATTCTCAAAAAAAATCCCTCAAATGACCTAATATGTGGGAAAATCAATCCTTGTAATTAGTTTCTCCTAATAATAAAATTCAAGAAAATACCATTTTTCTAAATCAATACTAGTTGTTGCAAAATCTATTCCAAGTACCAATTTTTCTCCCGAAATGACCTAACTTGGGAGCTAATCCAATATATCGGGAATCACTATGTTCCAATTTACCAAGCAAGTTAAACTCGCTTTCATTATAGAGTGAGGGACAATGAGACATCAGTTACCTTTTCCTATACCACTCTACAGGGGTTTCTCAGGACCTAGTAGGCAAGTTACAAAATGGGTTCATATTATCCTTCTGTAACAGTATAACTCATTTATGAAAAAGCATCATGGTCAGAAGGTGAAATAGATCACTTTCCCAACATTCTTTCTCTAGCACTAGGACACTTAAATCCTTATTTTAGCACTAGGATACGCTCATATCTTTAGTTTAGCACCAAGAAACTCAAATCCTTAGTTTATATGTTGAGCTCAGGAACTGATCACTCCCAATCCCTCCTTTAATTTCTAATTTTCAAAGTCTCCATACTTCCTTGGAAAGTTCATATCCAATATATCCTATATGTGACAACATAAGTGTCACCCCACATGGATCAAAAGTGTTGGTCCATGGTTCACCACATTGTGTTTCTTACTATTAGTACATTCTAACGAAAATTCCTTCAACTCACTTCAGGTACGCTCTTCCTATATCCTTTATACTAATTGAATATCATCCATTTAATATAAGGGGGGAAATGTAAACACTAAAACATGCATTTATTATTATTACATTACGCCTCTAGTATGTTGTTATATACATGATTTATAAGTATGGAAACTAAACACTGATAACACCTATTTAGTCCTTTGCTTGCTTTGTTTGGCTCTGTTTACGTATTTTGTCTAGTAATTAAATATTTTTGGTAGAGTCATACGGATCCATGTTCTTGTCTTTTACTTTATTTATGTTTTCTTGTTACAGGAGAGTTACACCCAAACATGCCAATAGTTTCAAGGCGCTAATGTCATTATGGGCACTTCTAGCCTATTTGCTTGTTTTTCTCTTTTTTTGGTTTGCTTTGGATTTTTTGGTGTGAGTCATTTTCGACATCATCATGTGAATCATCTCACTTAGGTGAGATCATAGGTCTACATGTCATTTTGGGGTCATTATGAGATTCCCTTATGTGTCAGTGCATTAGTATGTCAGTTGCGTCATGGGAGTTACTTCCTATTTTAGGAATGTAACTCCCCCTCTCTGCTTGAGAGGTCATGATTACAACTTTGGGGGTTACTCAACACCCTCTATTTGTATAGCCCTTTAGATCTATGAGATTAGTGTGGTTTTTTCTGCCTTATCGAGGTTCTGCCTATTTTTCAATCTTTACATGCACTTTCGGTTATGCTCGCTCTCTTGAAGATCTTGTCACGCTGTCATTTGCACTTTTGTGGATGTTCATGTTGTCCCTTATGATCCTCGTGCTTTGCATTTTCATGCACTCTTTCATGGTAGCAGAGTACATGTCGTGTGGATCCGTGTAAATCTTCGGTGTTTTCATGTTTATTGGCTCTTTGTTGTGATATACAGATCTCTCATAGTGTTTGTCATAATGGTTATTCCGTTCGTGTGTTCAGTGCATTGATTCAGGGATTTTAATACCTTGTTCATGTTTATGGATTTGTGGTTCATTTTTTGGATGTTTTTAGCCTTTCAGACCTTGCATGTGGTTTTATAGTTCAAATTGTAGTATAACGGTCTCTAATTGGTGTTTTCATGCTGTTTTTTTGAGGTTATTAAAGTGCTCCTTGGGCGCAACTTGGACCCAACTCGTCGAGGTGGGAACTAAGCTACCCTAGCTTACCGACCTGACACTACTCCAACTTGTCCACACTAGAAGTTCTGATTTGGGTTTTTCTTGGGTCTTCATCTGATTGACTCCAACTTTACTCTTTGGCTTGCGTTGTGCTTTATTATGTTTAAATATTGAGCTCCATATTCCGCATTTGAGTTTTCTTACACCTATTCATCCTTTCTTGGATGTGTCATGGCCTCTCCTTGGGTGTTGACCTCGGTATTTGACCCCTTACTCCCACGTTCAGAGATCCCTCCTCGCCTCTAGTTCGTTCCCATGGTCATTGCTCCACTCACCGACCATCTTGTTGACTCGTGCCGATACCTTTCCTGGCTCCCTATGTATGTAACTTGGTTCATGCTCTCAAAATATGGTTTGGCTCTATTTTCTATATGCTTCAAACATCATTTTTTTCTTATCGACTCCAATTGAGTCGACTATTTCTCTCTAACAAAATACCTGGCTCTGTTCCTACCCTTCCAACATGAATCTCTCTAACATTTAATCGTACTAACTCCCTTTTGTACCACCTCAAGATTGTTTCATGCCGACTTAGGCTCTTCCTCGGTCTACTCGCTGCAACAACTTGTGAAAACTACCTAGCGACCTAACTTGGGTATCCATGTCTAACTCACTGTGCATCACTCGCCCCAATGTGTTCCCCGCAAATAACTCACTGCCATGAGTCAACTCTCCATTCCAACTCAAGGTAGATTCCAGGTAGCTGCTTTTACACATATTAATCCCCTCGGTGCATGAGCCCCTTGCTCCAACTCGCCATGGTATTTCATTGACCTGTGCATCCGCGTTCCATGTTTGTAACCTCGCTAAGTAATTTGATGCCCTGATCAAGATGATCACCCATCTGAGTTGTATCAGCTCGCCAAGCTATTTTTTGGATCGCCCCTCACCCAACATGCTCATCTCATCTAGCTACCTCCGAGATGGCAGTCCCATCATACCCTTTAAGCACTAGACACCCCTACACCTCCCTTTTTTGAATTTTTGCAAGTTTTTCCACCTTTTTGTCATTTCTCAGCACATTGTAAGTGGGAAAACAAATAAAAATTTCATTTATATAAGGGGGGGGGGTACTATTTTTTTGGGCTCCACATATAAGCCAATTTTTCTAGCTCATCGCATTGTAGTGCTCCTCTTCGTTTATGGCTAGTGGATGCGTTCACCACAACATTGCGGAAAGAGAGACTTCTATTTTATGCCAGAATATGCCATTTCTCTCACATTGAGCAATGTTTTGTACCCTTGTTGCTTTCTACTCTTTTGTGCTTGATTATGTGCGTTCATCTACTTCTGACTTAGGACTTCATTGTGGCCTCCAATCTCACGTAACTCATTACCTATTGCGAGGTGAGTGGTCAACTATCCGATGTCGAATGTGCACACCCTATTGTAGTCACACACTATCTTATAAAGTTCTGCATATAGAGGGGGTTCTCATTGTTCTTGTCAGGTGTCATGTTGCTTATAGACACATTATCGGTTGAGTACGGCATCTGACATTCTTACAACCTCTTCTCCTTGCACTTCTTGCTTCCACTTCCATATCATGGATGATTCTCTTTCTAGACTTAAGCATCGTAGGATCACATTATAACCTCTACCACTTCTTCTTGGGAGAGAACTATTCAGCATCACATGCTTCCATGGCATGCTAATTCGCGTATGAGGGTCTTACACACTTATTGCTTGGGCTAGTTCCTACACTCATTGATTCCAGTTCTCTTGAAGACTTTATTGACACTCGCAACCATGTTGTTGGTCACTTGATGTTGTTCATCACCAGACCTCTTCGCATTCATGTGGCAGAATCAGATCCTCCCCATCATATCTAGAGCATCTTTCAGTCTTTATTTGGAGACCTTTCACCTATTGCTTCCACTATAAAACTCATTTTTGATCATGTTCATGCTTCCATTTAATCTTCACACTCATGTTCTATTAGAGACCCCTTCTTTGAGACATATGTGACCATTTCCCCTTGTAACCCCTCGCATCTTGATTGCTCAGTTGACGACACTCTCCCTAGACATGTTGCTTTTGTTGAGTGCCATGTTGCTTCACTTTGGCCTTCTAGTAGCTCTCTGTAGCAGTCTTCTCTAGTTTGCTCTTCTTTTTCTTCATGTGATGGAAGTTTCACTGACATAAAATCACTTGATTATTTTTCTGATGAAAATGATTTTGCACCCAGTTCTGATGCTGAGAGTACTACAGAGGACTTATCTCCTCCTCCCACATTTCAAGAGAGTGTTGTCACCCCCCCCATCTCATCAAACATTGAGAAATCTCCCACTCAGCCTCATACCATCATTTCACTAGCATCCTTGCCACTTCTACTATATGATGCCCTTTCCACTCATCTTCCTTCAATCATGGATGACTTATACTTGTCTGACATCACTCTTATATTTGTTGAGCCCTCTCATTGGGATGAGTATTTGCCAAACTTCGGTCATCTCTTTATAGAGTCCATTTGTGATACACTACAGGTTCCTTATCCTTCTTAAGGTGTTTTGGAGGAGTTTTTTATCTCCTTTGTTGGGAGTGCCCCTTCTTGGACTCTGATCACTTCCACTTTTTAGGAGATATTCATTGACCCACCCTTGCTTGTGGACTCCTTTTTATTGTGGGGGTTGTTTTATTTCCTTCACATCACTTAGACATCCTTTCTGCGGGTGTTCCTTCTTCACACTCTGACAGATATTCACTCATGACATTACCTTTGGTTCCTTGACACATTTTTGCTAGACCTATGTCACACTTTCGTGGTCCAAACTTAGAGTTCTTTGTGTTGCTACCTTTAGTTTCCTTCGTGGAGTGGAAGGACTTCCAACACATCATTTTTGTCCTTCCTAAGGGCAGGTACACAGTTCGATGTGGGTGTCTCTTTTTCAATCCAAAGGTAGAGGATCACGTCATTGAAATTCTTCTGGGAGACTTCCTAGAGCTACAAAGTTTAGATCCATCCATTACATCTTTTGCGTTCCTCTCGTCTCCCTCTTCTTCTCTCTTATTATTCTTTTTGAGAGATAGCCCCTTTATATATGGGTACCTCTTCAGGCTCCTCAGTCACCGGGGACCCATCCTTGGCATCTTTATTAGATTAGAGAGTGTTTTTTTCTCTTGTGGTGGATGCTTTTCCCATTGGGTTTTTTTCCATTGCTTGGGACCCCTTATTGTGCATGGGTAGCTAATCAGGATTTTGTTCTGGGATCCATTTCCATTTTCTAACTTTCCGCCTCATCCTAAGTTATGATGAAGGGGGGTGTTCATGTGATTCATTTTACACATCATCTGGCAAGTCATCTCACTTAGGTGAGATTATAGGTTTGCATGTCATTTTGGGGTCATTACGAGATTTCCTTAAGCAGTGCGTCAATTGCATCATGAGAGTTACTTCCTATTATGGGAATGTAACTCCCCCTCTCCACTTGAGAGGTAATGATTATAGCACTGGTGGTTACTCAACACCCTCTATTTATACACCCCTTCATATCTATGAGATTAGTGTGTAATTTTTTGCCTTATCGAGGTTCTACCCATTTTTCGATCTTTGCATGCACTTTCGGTTGATGTTCACTGTCCTCGAGATCTCGTCACGCCATCATTTACACTTTTGTGAATGTTCACGTTGTCCCTCGAGATCCTCGTGCTTTGCATTTTCATGCACTCCATCAGGATTTGGGTCTTTTTTTACCTTCTTTTCACAACCTAGGTTAGATTTTGGTGTCATTGTGTGCCAAAATTTAAACAAAGAACTCATATATATACACAACCTACTAACTATTCTAAGGGGAAAGTGGATTATCATTTTCTATATCTACCACATACAAAGAGCAACATAAGGGACTACATTTTGGGCTACATTATTCATTACATAGGTGAAGACTATTCTGAATTCCATATCACACATTCTTGCATTGGGACAAATTAGTTGTAGCCTTTTATTATTTGTGCGACTAGCACTAGGTAATCCTAGCTCAAGGGACACAATTTCAATCACACACCACAAGAACTACATGGAGTTTGAAATGTAGTGTAGTGCTCAGCAACAAGATCCCATCAGGGTGATTGCAAAGGTCCTACAAACTCTCTCATTTACATTTTTCATTTAGTCTAATGCGTGCTTGATTCTTGTGCAGGTAGTTAGGGTTTGTTTTACACATACAAGTGTGATAGAGGAATGAAGTGAACCTGACATGACCTACAATGAACTAACAATCACAAGAAGTGACACAGAAAGAACCATATCTAGATCTGTCCCAAGGACATTATCACCCAAAATAGATGTTAGTGCCCAAGCGGTCATGTCCTCTCCCAGGTGCTCTTGTCCTTGTGATCTTGACATGTCACTTTTAATATCAAAGCTTTCACAACATAGAATATGCTTGTTTAAATAATTCACACTCCTAGAATCGGTATAGAACTACTGTGGTAAGATGAGTCATTCTCAAAAACCTATTTATCACTTGTGCTTGTATTTCCTTTACTTGATATTGCTTGTTTATTCTTATATCTATTTAATCAACAATGTCCTTATCTTAGATTTAATTTTATTAAATTAGTTGATAGTTATTATAGCCTCCTTTATAACCATCACGAAAAACACCTCTGTATCCTCCTCTATATCCCTGCCATAACTTTTTTAGTGGGTTGTAATCGTTTCCTTGATAACCTCCTCAATATTATGGCAACCCACCTTGATATACCTGGTATTATGGTGGGGGCGGTTATTTATGGTGCATAATATTGTAGTATTAGTAGCATTTATGGGAATTGATGTATTGGTAGGATTGGAGTAGGGGTATGTACATGTGTCATGGCTACTCGGTTTTGTCTTATGTACATTTCTCTTATGATATTATACTCTTTCAAGTCTTCCATGGCATCCACAACAATACAAGTGTGATGGTAATAATTAAAGAATCCACACACTGTGCAATACATCAATTGATTGGAAGGTGGTGCTACTTCCATGATGATACATGTGTCTTTTATATGTTGATCCCATAGTCTACATATTCCACACCATGTTTCTTTCTGTGGTTAGTGTGTTACTTGTGGATTATAATAACATATCTCTTTGTTTTTTCTAGGTAGGGACAATCCAACTTACTATGACCTTTTGCACAAAATACTATGCACCAAATTTTGGGTCTTGATGTTGTTCTCGGAGGGGGATTTTTTTCTTATTTCTTTTTTTATTTGCAACTCTTGTTGCTACTTTAACCTAGCCAATTCCAGTTGTACCTTCTCTAGTTTAGTTTTTAGAGTGTTCTCACCTTCTCTATGCCATGGTTGAGCTTCCAAACTTGTTTCCATTTATAACACTGTCACATGTGTTGAAAATGTCTATCCATCTAGGGATTCTCGTAAATATGGTTAAAAACCCCAGAGAGAAACCATTCAGTTCTTTATTAATTGGATAGAGGACCATCTAGTCTCCTTGCTACATTTTTGAATATGTAGTCAAACACTTTAATCATTTCTCTTTTTTGGACTAGGTATCCTCATTTTTCCAACACTTTCAGTTGGTGTCTTAGGGTAATGGAAATTATCCTTGAATTCATTTTCTATGACATCACAATATTTGGCATGATGAGGGGTTTATTTTCATGTACCACTTTAATGTATCATTTGGGAGTTGTCCCTAAAAAATCATATAGATTTGTTGTTGGGTCTGTGACATTATTAATTCTATAGAAAGAGTCTAAACTGAATAAATATTCTTCGAAATCCTTGGTATCTTTATTAAACTATGGAAACTTGATCTTCTGGGCCATGTTGTTAGTGTTTTGTGTTGTTTGAGTTGTCTGTGGGGTTTTTGGTGGTTCCTTCTTTTTTGGTTGTATATCTTTTGATTGGATCCTTTCCTTCCTTTTTCTTTGCTTAATTCTATATCAAAGTATAACTCTCATAATAATTCCTTGAATCCACTAAGTACTTCTCTTTTCTTCTCTTTTTTTTATTCCAATTTTCAATATTTGTTTTTCCAAACTTCTCCTATATGCAAATTTTCAAATGGGTGTGTCAAACGGCACATGGGATGACGTTCATTCTGAAGAGGTTATGTATTTTGGATTTACGTGATGGTCAAGTTATATGATTTCTATTAGAGTCTCTCTATAACCATATTCTTCCTCAAATAACTTCCTACCTTAAACATCTCTTAATCTATAACTTTCCTCCAAACTTATGTATGTTTCACTACTTCTTCTTTTCTTATTTCCCTTCTCCAGTTCATCTATATTATATTTTTCAACCTTAACTATTGATTTTTTTATATCTTCCCCTATTTTATTTTCTTATTTTGACTCCCTAATTATCCTTTCCTTGGTTTTATAAAATTCTTCTTCTTCACCTTTTTTTCTATCATCAATTTAGATTCATATTTGTAATTTTCCCATCCTCCCATTCCTAGAATCCTCCTAGTATCTAGTTCTATTTTATCCACTATTTATTGTAATTATTTCATTAATATAGCATGTTGAGATAATGAATATTAGAGTGTACTTTCTATCAAACATTGTCCTGTGGTGATCTTTATTCGTGGTGTAACCAACATTTTTTTATCTCTATCTATTGTGGGAATTATAACACGAAATTATTTTTCTACATCCCTATCTGGGGTAGCTATTCACTGGCATCCACTTGTAATGGGTTCATTATCGTGTTGCCCTTGCTAACTTTTTATTTAATTTCTATTTTCTCTCATTCATCCTTCTCTATCTATTCTTTATTTTTATACCTTATTCTATAATTCCCTCTTTTCTGTGTTTATCCTAGCCCTTTTTATGATCTCTCTTCATCATTTTTGTAATCTATTTTGATTTAGTTTTGTTGTCGCCCTTAAAATCCCCCCCTCATTTTTAAATTCAAATTCAAATTTTTTGAGCTCACGCCCTCCAGAACTGTTTCAGTAAAGTTGGGAGTTTGAAAAGATAGAGAAATTCATGCTTTGAAGTTGTTTAAACTCTCCAATCTGCAATTTTTGATGAATTTTCCATTTTCTTGTTTGGACGCGTGAAAATTTTATCGTTGTCCTCCTTTGAATGAAATTTTCAATATTTTCATGGACATGGATCATCAAACCTTGTATTGTTTTCAATTCCTTGGTTTACGAAACAAATTTGAAAATCGGGTGCAAAATGGTGGAGTTTTCTTCTTCTCTGTATTTTTCCACACTCGCGAATGACGGGGTGCTTTATTCCCCATCAAATTTTGGCACCATTATCCATGGGTATGTGGAAATATCTAATTGGAGGCAAGCCAGCGGGAGCAATTTAAGAATTTGAGCCTTGTTTCCAAAAGGGCTAAAAGTCATAAAGTGACCTGCAGCCTCGATCAGGCTTAAAGGGAAAAAATTCAAATGTTGAGCCCATCTCAAAAGAGTCAAAGTGGGGAGGCAGATCATCGGGGAGGATTTGAGAATTTGAGCCTTCTTTTCAAAAGGGATAAAAGTCATAAAGTGATCCATAGCCCCAATTAGGCTTAAAGGGAAAAAGACAAATCTTGAGCCCGCCGTTAGAGAGTCAAAGTGGGGAGGTGGATTGTCGGGGAGATTTGAGAATTTGAGCCTTGTTTCCAAAAGGGCTAAAATTCATAAAGTCACCCGTAACCCTGCCAAGCATAAAGGAAAAATTCAAATATTAAGCCCGCATCGAAGGTCAAAGCAAGTGGGCGGGCTTGCAGAGCAATTTATGTTTTTGAGCCCACATTCAAAAAAGGTAAAATTATAAAAGTGGCCCATGAATCTGTCTCCACTCAAGTGAGGCCATGTGGCAAGACCATATCAAAAGCGAGTGAGCGGGCCAAAATGTTCCAAAATGCCAAATCTCTATAAAGTCACAAAATGCAAAAGAAATCCTCCACACCTGCTCCAGTAAATTTCTCCCACGTGGGCGACTCTGGTTTAAAGTTTCAAAGGTGAGACGAATGGTTCAAATTCAAAGTTACAAAATGAGTGTAACGGCTACATTATGAAGAGTCTGATTTTTCTTGCCATTGGTGTTTCTTTGCGAATAAAGAATTTGAACGGACTTGAATTATTAAAAAGAAATTGTAAACCGTTTCTTGCTAACAAAGAAGAAGTTGTAAATTTTTTCTTGCAAGATATTTAATGGCTTCTTCATGCCATTGTAAGGGCTAGCAATTGATCTTGTAAAATCAGGAGTGCATTGTACTTAGAGAAAACAAAGGAGATAGCCATTTTCTTCTAATTTCCTCCATTCTTAAATTTCTTCCCTTCTCTCATTATCTATAACTTCAGTTTAAGCATCAAAATAAGAAGAAGGATTTTGTAGCCTCTTTGATGAGGAGATTTTAGAAACCTTGAGTTCACAATCTTATCTCGTCTTGTTACCATTTATAGAGTTTTTTCTTCTCATGAATGCATGTGTTGAAATTTCTAACTAGTACGTGCATGAATATGATTTTCTACTTACAACATTAGTTTTGCTACCTCTCTTCTCACTCCCTTTCCCACCTTCATAGTAAATTCTCCCCATTTCAGATAACTGCAAGCATTTGTTGCAGGGTCAATGGAGTGCCCCTATTGGATCCCCGACCGAAAGGCCACCACAAAAATCCACCTTTTCACGCACATGCATATATGGCAGCTGCACCGGTTAAGTAGAGGGACTTAGATTCCTAGAGTGTTGGAAAGGAATCCACAAGTTTTTCCACCAGACAAATTTCATCACCAATAGTTTTTGGTGCCCATCGTGGGGCAGATTTAGCAACATTTGCACCTGAATTCGACCGTAAGGTCAAAAAATTCAAAATTCAAAAAATAGAAAATTTCTGAAATGTCGAATGGCTATATGAGCCATATGGATTCAAATCATGGATATTTCGGGAAATCCATCCTGTTGAAATACCTAAATTTCTCTTCCACATCCAAGAATACGTTGCTTTAGATTTCAAGGAAGTTATCTAGCATAATAGACAAAGTGCTCAACCAGTACTTCATTGCCACGAGAATTCTGGACCTTGAAGAAGAACACGTGCTGCTGAATTGGAGAGGCAAAGAAAAATTCTAGCATCTGAAAAGAAGAGCATAGATTTTCAAGTTGGTGGATTAGAAGATACACCTGGCAATACGGATATAAGGATGACAAACTAAGCCCATTTTTTGAGGAACTTCAAAGGAGACAAGAGCTACTTAGAATCCAGAGGCATCTTACTTCTCAAGACAACTAGCCACGTTGGGAACCTGAGTGTTGCTAATCCTTTGGATGGTGAATTTCCATACATCAATGAGAACCTTGAAGATTTCATCTGACATAGAGACTAAAAAAGAAGCGAGAGAAAGAGAAGTGAGAGACTGATAAAGAAATAAGAGTTCAACTCGAAGAAATCAAGAGACTTCAAGCCGAGGTAAATGAAAGAGCAAAATAGTAGAAGCCACAGCCTTAGCAAGGTTGGAAGATAGTAATATAAATAGAATGGGGGATCGTTAGCGTGAACGTGATCGTGAGGCCCGTAGGCATAATGTACCATGGGGAGGAAACACCAGTCCACTAGCTCTTGCTCAACCAATCCATGAGCTACCGAGAGGCTCGAGGAAAAACTTCCCAAAATTCAGAGATGATGGTTCTCAACTCCCTGAAGAGCATGTAGCAACATTTATCGCTGCTTTCCAGTGTGTTGGGGTGTTGAGGACAAAAATGTGTCAGTATAACTCTTTGTGGAGTCACTTCAAGAAAAGGCTGCTAAATGGTTCTACATGTTACCCCCAGAGTTCTGTCACTTATTGGGACGATATAAGAAGTGCATTCGAACACAGGTTTTAAGAGCACAAAATATTGTCAAGATCTTTTGATCCCAATTGCTACAAATGAAGAAAGAAACCTTTGAGTCAATGAGGGACTTCGTAGCAAGATATGATAGAGTGATAAGAAGGATCCCTAAAGATGTGGTGCCTCCTAAAAATAATTTTAAGAGGTTTTTCATCAGTACTTTGCCATCAGATTTAGGTTTCTTCCTCAGAAGATCCCAACCAAGAACATTGAGGAAAGCCTCAGGACTTTACAATAGAAACTGATGATGATCTAATCCTTTCTGGAAAGGTGAAATGCCCCAATGGGAAAACAAAATGGTCAGAATTCAGACTTCTATCACCACAGATCTGATGTTCCAAAAAATGGAAAATGACTTGGTTTCCTTGAATAAGCAGCTATCTCAGATCACAATGCAGAATGCTTCAAGGAGACCAGACCGTCCAGATATGGCAAGGATTTCTCCACCTCCTCATCAGATTGCTCTTGAAGCACCACTAGTCAATGCCATATATGACACTAAAGAGAAAGAAGAGGAAGCAGAAATTGATTAAACTGAAGAAGAAAATATGGCAGACTATGAAAACTATCTTAAAGTTGAGGAAGTTGATAGGCACAATGGCCTAATTGAGTATGTTGATGATGAAGATGAGGATGATGAAGAATCTCCAAGTTTCTCACGTGTTGTTTTCACTCGTGCATGACCTAGGAAAGGTGCTCCATCCTCAATGGTTGCAGTAAAGGATAAGAAGAATAAAGAATATTCTCCTCTAGAGGTCACATAAAATAAAATGATTAGTAGAGGATCACCATTACCACCTTCTATGGAGTTGTCCAAAGAAAAACCACACTCACTGGTTGTCAGGGATCATGCTACTATGCCAAGTAAAGTCATATAATTCTTCTCCTAACTCAAAAGTTACTAAGAACAATTCTCCTTTAAATGTTGTTCCTAGTAAAAACATCTAAGGCTCAATCAAAAGCTACACCCCCACCCCCTTCCAAACCAACTGCTACACCTGGAAATGTAGAATTCAACACCCAAAGTAGCAAATCCTCTACCATGTAAATCTTCCTTTATTTCTGGAACCTCTTCCTCACTCACCATAACCCCATTTGACTTTGTGGAACATGCAAGCAAAACAAAAGTCCAACTCTTAGAAATAGAATACCTACAAACACACCTTGCCTAGTTTGATAGGTTCATAAATACAGTTCGTGGTGGTAAACTTGTATCCTCAAGTACCTAATTCTAAATGATTACTACCCACACCATCCACACCACCTTCCCAAAACATGTTATCCCTTAGTGCCTCCAAAACCAATAGGGTTGAACCTATCTACCTATTACTCCTCATTAAAGGCTTCCAGCTAAATAATTATACCATAGATTCCAGAGCCTCAGACAATGTGATGCTAGCCAAAGTTGCAAATTCTCTAATCCTCACCTTGATCCAAGTAAATGGCACCTACTACTCAATGGAATCCAAACAAGTGCCATTAGTAGGAAGCATCAAAGATGCATATGTAACACTAGCTGATTTTTCTAGACAAGAAGGTGCTCCTAACCATATTGGTAGAAGACATCTCAGCATCCTTTGGTATACTATTGAGTAGGAGTTTCTGTAGAGACCTGAGGTGGAGAGATAAAAATGGATTTGTCATCTATCAACTATCCTAGTAAAAGGCGAGATGAAGAGGTTACTACTAATAAGAAAGATGAAGTTCACAATACGAAAGTATGATGATCTGAAAGCAAACATTCTCTTTCAAGATTGTGGGCTAGGAAACTAATTCCTCACATTATAAAAAGAGGAGAACTTGCCACTTCGCATGGAGGAAGAGGAAGATCAAATTTGGACAATGGAATTTGATGGTAGTCATTCCAGTGCGGGCTTAGGAGCTAGTGTAGTATTGTACTCTCCTTCTAATGAGTTGTACCCATTTGCCTACAAGCTGCACTTTGATAATACAAATAACACTGCAAAGTATGAAGTGCTACTCTTAGGCATGAGCGTAGCAGAGGACATGGGAATCAAGAAACTGAGATGCTAAGGTTATGCAGAGGTTGTAGTAAAGCAAGTCTGCCAACAATATCAGGTGAATAATCCAAGACTCTAGCATTACAGAAATAGAGTGTGGGACTGCATTGAATCTTTTGATGCATTTTCCATTGAAGCTATTCTAAGGGAACATAATGAAAAGGTTGATTCTCTTGCAGTGTCAGCTTCCCTAGTGACACCTCATCCTTCTTTTGGTAAAGACAAAGTGACCATTGAAATGGTATTCAGGCCTAGTGTACCAGAAAATACAAATCATTGGCAAGTCTTCAATGATGATAACCAAATTCTAGCCTTTTTAGAGCAAAGGGATAATTTCAATAATCTCTTCTTCGAAGGAGGTGAAAATCCACACCGAGAAGCAGTCCCCAAAGAAGAGAAAGAAGGAATTGAAGGGATTGATGATGAGGGAGTAATCAAATTGAAAGGGAACAAAATTCCCAAAGGCCTAGTCTCATTAGAAGACCTCTTTGACAAACATGACAGATTCATTCAAGAGAAAGAAAAGCAATCTTCTCAGTGCCCAGCTGATTTTGATAAAAAAAAAACATTGGTACCCAGGAGGAGCCAAGGATGGTCAATATTGGAAAATGTTGCTCGCCTAAAGAAAAAAGAAGGTTTCTTGCATTACTCAAGAAATACTCAGATGTCTTGGCCTACTCTTATGACATGAACTCAAATCCTTCCAGCCAAAGGAAATGCATCACTCAATTCCTTTGAAGCAGGGTGTTAAGCCCTTCAGGCAGAAAGAAAGGCCGTACAACCCAAATATTGCTAATACCATCAAGGAGGAGGTAACGAAGATGCTTAATGCATGGATCATCTTTCCCATCCACCATTCAACATGGGTGGCTAACATTGTGCTAGTGTGGAAGAAGAATGGTGAAATAAGGATATGTGTAGATTTTTGGAACCTGAACTAGGCATCACTAAAGGAAACTTATCCTCTTCCTATCATGGACCATATCTTGCAAGAAGTCACTAGATCTGAAATGCTTTCATTACTTGATGGATTCTTAGGATATAATCAAATCAAAGTAGCAGAGGAGGACCGTACCAAGACAACCTTTACAACACCTTGGGGCACTTTTTCCTACAATAGAATGCCTTTTGGCCTAATCAATGCAGGAGCTACATTCCAAAGGGCGATGGATTTGGCCTTCAAAATATCTAAAGCATTGCATTTTCATATATCTTGATGATCTCACAGTATTTTCAAAGAAGAGGGGAGATCATATCTATCACTTGGAACATGTACTTGCAAGGTGTAGGAAACATGGCATATCACTAAATCCAAAAAAGTGCATTTTTGGAGTCACAGAAGGCAAGTTATTGGGGCACATTGTGAACAAACATGGAGCACACATTGATCCTGAGAGGGTTAGATCCATTCAAGCATTAGTCCCTTCCCACAAGCAAGAAAGGAGTTCATTCATTCTTCGGAAAGGTGAAATCTCTTCTGTCATTTTATGCCTGAGTTTTATTGAGTTGACGAAGCACATCACTTCCATGATGAAACTACAAAAAAAATTCAAATGGAACAATGAAGGGAAAAAACCATTCACAGATATCAAGAAATCCATTGCCAAGGTTCTGACTCTTGTATATCCAAATTTTAACAAATAATTCATCATGTATTGTTATGCATCAGAACATGCACTCTCTGTAGTTCTCGGTTAGAAGGCTGATGAAGGCATAGAAGCATTCTATTGCTTTACATGAGTTAATTCCTTTGAAAAATCATGAGCTAAAATGATGGTCCAATTGGAGAAGCATGCCTAATCCAAATCCAGGTCTTGACATCAACAAGATCTCATACGGTGGTGATGGTCCCTTGTAGTACAATCAAGTACATCTTGACATAGTAGGATCCTAGAGCTAAAAGAGGAAGTTGGATTACAAAGACTCAATAATATGAATTGGAGATTTGACCCTCCAATCTGGTAAGGGGAAATGGCTTGTGAAATTTGATTTTTAAAGATGAAACACTCAAATTTCAACATGGTGAAGCAAATTGTGCCTGCTCAAATTATTCATAAGACAACACACAAGTTCTCTTTGTCACCACTACTAACGAGTGGTATGTTGATATTGCCTATTACCTGAACTTATGGAGAATTCTCTTCTCATCTTGATTATAAGTAAGAGGATAACACTCAAGCTGAAGGAAGCTAAATTTTTAATCTGGAATCATGTGCTTTACAAAAAGAGGCATGGATGATTATTTCCTCAGGCATGCATAAATAAATAGCAAACAAGAAAATTTTCTTAAAGCATACCATGAAAAAGAATTTAGTGGGACATTTTTCAAAAAGTGGTCACTATACACAAGATCCTCCGAGGAAGGTATTACTAGCCCACCATCTTTACAGACACTCGAGATTAGGTTTTTAAATGCAAAGCATGCCAATAGTTTGTTGGAAGATCACAACTCGCTGCATTACCACTCAGGCTTGTAGTTATTAAAGAACCATTTTAATAGTGGGGGGCTAGACTTCATTGGTGTATCTCAACCCTCACTCAAGTGTGGGGCACACCTTTGTACTCACAACAATAGACTACTTCACCAAATGGGTGGAATCCATTCCAGCCAAACAAGCCAACACTGAAACAGTAAGTAACTTCATTAAGGACAATATCATAGTCCATTTCAGAGTGCCACAGAAGATTTTAGTAGTATAATGCTACCTATTTCTCTTTAAGAGAGATTGACCAAGTTTTTCTATATCTATGGAAATCTCCCTATATCATTCTTCTGACTACTATCCACAAGGAAACAGACATGCCAAATCAAGAAATAAGAACATTGTGACCATTTTCCTGCAAGCTTGTACATGAGAATCAAAGGAATTGGCACAAAAGGTTATACGACACATTGTGGGTGGATAGGATCACTCCCAAGAAGGAAATATGTATGTCACCATTCCAACTACTGTATGGATTCAAAGAATAAATTCCTCTCACGATCGAGATGTCAAATCTCAAGCTACTACATGTAATAGAAGATGGTTAGTACAAGGATTCCATTAATAAGAGGATCCTATTTCTTGAGAAGCTGGAAGAAAATAGACTCCAAGTGGTGGATCACATTAATGACAACCAATTAAAAGAAAAGAAGATTTTTTATAAGAAGGCCAAAGCAAGAGAAATCAATGTTGGATACTTCATCCTGCTATAGGACAAGAGAAGAGAACCAAAACACAACCACGGAAAGTTTGATTCATTATGGCTCGACCCATTTCAGATTTGTGAAGCTTGTGGTGAGAAAAATTTTCTTCACTCATATTTTGATTAAATGCCACTAGTATTGCCTCGGAGAGCACAATACTTGAAATTTTATCATCAATGAAAGTGGGTTGTCCCCCACCTTGTACCATAGGTGATTGTTTGGTGTTTTTCACTTTTCGTTGTGTGGTTTTGTTTCCCCTTCTAATGTGTGTTTTTAAATTTCCTTCTTCTAATATTTCTTTCTCGAAGTTATACATGACTCTAGAAGGCCCAATGGATAAGGCACTAGTCAGCGAATTACAGGGTCTAGAGATTGAGATTTTGCATTCCCATGTCATGTCTTCACTATGCTCAGTCCATGTCATGTCCCCAAGCTAGAGCCATCTGTTGCCACCCTCAAAATTCCCCACTCATTTTCTAATTCAAATTAAAATATTTTGAGCTCACGCCCCTCCAGAGGTGTTGAAGTAAATTTGGAATTTTGAAAGCATAGATAAATTCATGCTTTGAAGTTGTTTAAACTCTCCAGTGTGCATGTTATGATAAATTTTCTATTTTCCTATTTGGACCAGTGAAAATTCTATTATTGTCCTCATTTGAATGAAATTTTTAATCTTTCTATGGCCATGGATCATTGAACCTTGTATTGTTTTCAATATCTTGGTTCGCGAAAGAAATTTGAAAATCGGGCTCAAAATGGTGGAGTTTTCTTCTTCACTGCAATTTTCCACAATCGTGAATGGCAGCCATTTTATTCCCCATCAAATTTTGGCTCCATTATCCATAAGTACGCAGAAATATATAATTGGAGGTGGATCATCGGGGAGATTTGAGAATTTGAGCATTTTTCATTAAAGGGGCTTAAAGTTAAAAAGTGACCCGTAGTCCCAATCAAGCTTAAAGGAAAAATTCAAATCTCGAGCCTGTTGTCAAAAGAGTCAAAGTGGGGAGGTGGATCATCAGATCCTTTTGATTTTCTGAGCCTTGTTTCCAAAAGGGATAAAAGGAAAAAAGTTACCCACAGCCCTGATCATGCTATAAGGGAGAAATTCAAATATTAAGCCTACATCGAAGGTCAAAGCAAGGAGGCGGGCCTGCAGAGAAATTTGTGTTTTTGAGCTCACATTGAAAAAAGGTAAAATTATAAAAGTGACCCACGAATCTGTCTCCACTCAAGTGAAGCCACATGTCAAGCTTATATCAAAAGTGGGGAGGGTGGATGAAAAAAGTAAAAAATGCCAAATCTCTATAAAGTCACAAAATGCAAATGGCATCCTCCATGCCCGCTCCAATAAATTTCTCCCACATGGACAGCTCAAGTTTAAAGTTTCAAATGCAATATGAACGGTTCAAATTCAAAGGTAAAAAATGAGTGTAGTGGTTGCATTATGAAAATTCTAGTTTTTTTCTGCCATTTGTGTTTCTTCACGAATCAAGAATCTGAACAGACGTTAATGATTGAAAAGATTGTAAACCGTTTCTTATTAACAAAGAAGAAGTTGTAAATGTTTCTTGATTTTATTTAATGGCTTCTTCATGCCATTAGAAGGGGTTGGAAATTGATCTTGTAAACTCATGAGTGCATTGTACTTTGAGAAAGCAAAGGAGATAGCCATTTACTTCTACTTTCCCCTCTTTCTCAATTTCCTCCATTTCTCCACTATGTACAACTTCTGTTTAAGCATCAATACAAGAAGAAGGATTTTGTAGCCTATTTGATGATGATATTTTAGAAACTTTGAGTTAATAATATTATCTCATCTTGTTGCCATTTGCAAGGTTGTTTCTTCTCATAAATGCATGTGTTGAAATTTCTAACTAGTGCATGTACAGGACTCTGATTTTCTACCTGCAGCATTAGTTATCCTACCTCTATTCTCACTCTGTTTCCCACCTTCATAGCAAATTTCCCCCCTTGCAGATAACTAAAAACATTTTCTACAGGGTCATTGGAGTGCCCCTATTGGATCCCTAGCCAAAAGGCCACCATAGAAATCCACCTTTTCATACGCATGCATATACATTAGCTGCACCGATCAAGTAGAGGGACTTAGATTCTCAAAGCATTGGTAAGGAATTCAAAAATTTGTCCACCTGAAAAATTTCCTCACCAATAGTTTTTGGTGCCCACCATTTCTTGCCACCCTCAAAATCCCCCCACTCATTTTCTAATTCAAATTTTAATATTTTGAGCTCATGCCCTCCAGAGGTGTTCAAGTAAAGTTGGAAGTCTGAAATAGATAGAGAAATTAATGCTTTGAAGGTGTTTAAACTCTCTATTCTACACATTTTGATAAATTTTCTATTTTCATGTCTAGACCCGTGAAAATTCTATGGTTGTCCTCATTTTGAATGAAATTGTCAATATTTCTATGGCCATGGATCGTCAAACCTTGTATTGTTTTCAATCCCTTGGTTCGCGAAAGAAATTTGAAAATCGGGCACGAAATGGTGGAGTTTTCTTCTTCTCTACATTTTTCCACAGTTGTGAATGGCGGGGTGTTTTATTCGCAGTAAAATTTTGGCTCCATTATCCATGGGTACATGGGAATATCTAATTAGAGGCAGGTCATTGGGAAGATTTGAGAATTTGAGCCTTTTTCATTAAAGGACATGGGCTTAAAGTTAAAAAGTGACCTGCAACCTCGATCAGGATTAAAGGAAAAATTCAAATCTCGAGCCCGTCATCAAAAGAGTTAAAGTGGGGTGGTAGATTGTCAGAGTCTTTTGAGTTTTTGAGCCTTGTTTCCAAAAGGGATAAAATTCAAAAAGTGACCCGTAGCCCCGATCATGCTATAAGGGAGAAAGTCAAATATTAAGCCCCACATCGAAGGTCAAAGAAGGGAGGTGGTCCTGCAGAGCAATTTATGTTTTTGAGCCCACATTGAAAAAAGGTAAAATTATAAAAAATGACCCTTAACTCTGTCTCCACTAAAGTGAAACCACGTGTCAGACTTATATCAAAAGCGGGTCAAGGGCAGACCAAAAATGTAAAAAATGCCAAATCTTTATAACGTCACAAAATGCAAAAGGCATCCTCCACGCCCACTCCAGTAAATTTTCTCCCAGATGGACGGCTCAAGTTTAAAGTTTCAAAGGAAATATGAACAGTTAAAATTTAAAGTTACAAAACAATTGTAACGGCTGCATTATGAAAAGTTTGGTTTTTTTCTGCCATTAGCATTTCTCTACGAATCAAGAATCTAAATGGATGATAATGATTGAAAAGATTGTAAACCATTTCTTGCTAACAAAGAAGAAGTTGTAACCATTTCTTGATTTTATTTAATGGCTTCTTCACGTCATTGGACAGGGTTGGAAATTGATCTTGTAAACTCACAAGTGCATTGTACTTAGAGAAAGCAAAGGAGATAGTCATTTACTTATACTTTCCCCTCTTTCTCAATTTCCTCCATTTCTCCATTATGTACAACTTTTGTTTAAGCATCAATACAAGAAGAACGATTTTGCATCCTCTTTGATGAGGATATTTCAGAAACTTTGAGTTTGTAATCTTATCTCGTCTTGTTGCCATTTGTAGGGTTGTTTCTTATAATAAATTCATGTGTTGAAATTTCTAACTAGTGTGTGTACAAGCCTCTGATTTTTTACCTGCATCATTAGTTCTCCTACCTCTATTCTCACTCCCTTTCCCACCTTCATAGAAAATTCCCTCCCCTTGCAGATAACTACAACTATTTTCCATAGGGTCAATGGAGTTCCCCTATTGGATCCCCATCTGAAAGGCCACCATAGAAATCCTCCTTTTCATGCACATGCATATACAGCAGATGCACTAGTCAAGTAGAGGGACTTAGATTCCCAGAACATTGGCAAGGAATTCAAAAATTTATCCACCCGACAAATTTCCTCACCAACATTTACGAGATGCTTTGATTTTCATCTCATAAAATAAATATGATTTATATCAAAGCTCAATCTTTGCCTAAAGCCTTCGACAAGGTTAGTAGATGGATATATAAAGTGACTTGATAAGTCATTTGAAGAGGCCATTTCACCTTGTTTGGAGTAGCAACATACCTATTTCATTTCCCTCTTAGGTCTATTTAGGCTTATGTTAGGTAATTGAGCATATTAGTAGGCATGTTTAGTTAGATTTTGAATTGTATTCGTGTTAGTTAAGCATTCCTTTGAGCTTCTATCTTAATGTTACAATCCTAGACTTAGAACCTTAACTAGAGGTGGAAATGGTGTTAGCCTTCCATAGTTAGTCATGTAATTTGATTTGTAAAGTTTAGGATGCTTTCACTTGGCACATCCGGAGGGACAATACCCCATTGCATTCAATTTTTAAGATTTTTAACTTAATTTCAAAGTTTTTTCGTTTCAATTTTTCTAGCTTAATTTCAAGTTTCCTAGATTAATTTCAAATTTTATAGTTTAAATTCAAGCTTTCTAGAGCACTTTCAAGTTTTTTAGATTAATTTTAAAGTTTTAGAGTAATTTTCAAAGTTTTGTTGATCAATTTTTCAAGCTAGGTAGTTGTTTCAACTAGATTAGTGGTAGAAGTTGTGCTTTGATGTTCCTTGCAGGATATAGGGAGGCAAAAGCCCTATCAAAATTACCCAAAATACCAAATATTTGACCTATTTTCAAGAAATCATCTTTAAAACTTATATTTTTTAGCACATACAAGAAAAAGGTGTTTTGTGCCAGAGAAAAGGTACTTGTGCATGCAGAAGAGCACTTGTGAATCTAAAAGAGCACCTATGCATCCAGAAGAGCATTTGTGCATCTATAAGAACATTGCAACACTAGACTTATGGCTTTGTGTGTAAAGTGTTCCTGTGCATCCAGAAGAGTGCCTACGCCTCACTAGAAGCACCCATACATAACTAACTGTGTAAAAAGTGACAAAGGAGCACCTATGCACTAGTATGAGTGCATATACACTACTTAGAGTGCATGTGCAATACTGAGAGTGACTGTGCACTACAGAGAGTTCCCATGCACTAAGAAGTGCCCCCCATAAACTTCAAAATTTCAAATTCTATGTTTTCTGGATGGCTATCATTTTTAATGGTGTTTAGTTGTTGTTTTAGTCCATTTATTGATTTTAGAGCAATATTCCTAACAAAATAACCTTAGGATTTGATAAGGGATTTTTGGGTTAGGTTTTGATAAGTGATTATGTTTTCATGCTTTTTTTGAATTTGGAATAGGGTTGTGTATGCTCTTCTCTTACACCTAGTGTGATCTTGAGAACCAAAAAACACCCATAAACCCACTTTTTTTTTTCTTGGGAGTAAGTAGGAATAATCATCATCTATTTTTGTTCTTATGAGAATAAACCTTCATTTTTGGCATGTGCTTGATCTTTTGGTTTAAGAGATTTTTCACTTGATAAATAATCAAGGGTAAAATTTGTGTATGCTCTTCCCTTGCACCTAGTGTGATCTTGGGAATCAAAAGCAATTTTAAGTCTTTCATTAAGAATCACTTGGATTAATTAGTAATAAACCTTAATTTACAAATTTTAATGGTAGTTAGTTGATTTACAAGCTTTGAATTTCTATTTAATTGGATTGTTTTTTGTGTATGCTCTTCTCTTGCACCTAGTGTGATCTCGAGAAATAAAAACAACACTTAATCCTATTTATATAATATTGTGAATCTTTTTAAACTACTAACCATTTGTGTGAATAACCTAAAATTCTTGTCAAAAGAAGAAGTGACCTCTTCAAACCAAATTCTAACATTCACATGTGTTGTAGGTTTCCATTTTCAGTCTAAACCAAATTGCTTAATCCAAAAGATGAAAAAATACACCAACACACAAAATCAAAACATTGTATTGAAGTTTTTGGTTTAAAAGCCATGGCTCGTATGCTTAACTAGGACATAACCCCTTTAGCTTAAGCCTTAATCTACAGAAATGGGGGGTGGTCCTAGGAACCCTAAAATAGTTCATGTAAGAGGTAACCCTTGTGAACGAAACAGGAAAGTGCTCCACACGACCAAATTGACTAGTACGCCTTAGTGAGATTAGAGTCAAAGTTACTTCATTGTGACCCTAATGATAATACAATTGAATGCACTAGATGCTCATTGTATTAGACATGGGTAAAGTAAAGCTGAGATACTCCTTAGGAAACCTTGGTAAATTGAGCTTGTAGAAGTAAACTTGTAACACATAGAGAGAGAACCACCTAGGAAGCTTGCCATCTTGGAGCCATTGTTTTTTTCTTAGTTGTTATAGTTGAGAGCTCTCACAAAGTGACAACTTTGTTAGATTCAAAATCTTGTCTTTAAAACAAGGGAAATAATCTCTTAAAGTTGAAACCATGTGATATTTAATCACGAAATCTACTTAGTGTCATTTTTTTCCTAGTTTTTCACTTGTCCTAAGACAAGGAAAAACTCTGCCAAAATAACACCAAGTTTATTTCAACACCACTTGGTCTACACCTTAGTTTTCTTGTTGCCCATTTTGGGACAAAAGGAAACATCACATACAGATACCGCTAGATATCATGTGTCCACCACTTTTTTTATTCTACTTGCACAACTATGTTGCAATGTCGGAGTGCAAGTGTTGAAAGTGTGCATGGTACGTATTCACAATCTATTAGGCCCCCTTGTCTCAAAGACCCATATTTGAGACTTATTATCATCATAGTTAGGTGATTTCGTCTTTCTCCTTATTTTTATTTATTATGCTGCCCACATTATAGCCATACAATTGGGATATTTACGTCTTGTTTCCATTGTGAAATTAGGCCTAAATCTCTATATTGTAGTGTTACGTTGCTCGCCACGCACAACAATTTATTGTTATACTTAGACATAATTTTTTTACACCCTAGATTTGTCTTGAGCTTTGTGAGTGTTCAGGATATTTTTGTTAGTATTGTCTTAACACCATTTTTATACTAAAATCTTGCTTTCTCGCAAATTTTTATAATGTGTCCAAATAGCGTTGTTACGCTACTCACATTTTGTATCATCCATTTTACAAGACTTGGACTTTGTTAGTGTTTAGAAATTGGTTTTTAGTATATCTTGTTAGAAGATCACGTCAACATTCTCTTATCATTTAGGACTTGTTTGTTACAAACTTGACCTAACTGGTGATGTTGTGTTGTCACTATTTGGTTATAAACCTATCTAGATGAATATTAGAGAGTAAACTATTTGGTGTAACTAAACTTTGAGCACTATACATCGTCGTATTGTTATAAAAAATCTTGTGTCATATATTACCTTGCTAGGGTAGTTTTTTCATTATTTTTTAATTTGTACATTTATTTTGACCTATAAATTTTGTGGCTATTCTTTAGTCACCTTATTTTAACAACTTAGGGTCGTTACACTGCACAGATTTGACTAAAGTCCACTGCTAATAAACCTTAGTGGAAATTATTCATGTGGTATTTCCTATCTTGAGTATGCCTACTACGAGGATGGGATCCCAAAGATTAGGAACCGAGATATTTGGAGGTGACAAACCCTCTTTTAGAGGATAATATCATTGTTGACCATATTGGTGGAGAGGAAGAGTCTCCTCATATGAATATAGAGCATCATCCCGCTAATTTTGATGATTAAATTTTTTAAAACAAACATGAGGTTCTTATGCATTTTATGGAACTAGGATCTAGGTTACTTCCCACGGTGGACCCTTCTCTCATTGTCGCAATGGTTTGAGGGGAAGAGGAAGTGAAACTTCCTCGTCATCATATATATGACATATTAAACCCAGGTCATGCCTCTACTTCTGAACGACAAAATAATGACGTAGTACCTTTCAAAAATGATAGAGACTATCGTTTACATCCTATTAGAATTCGTTGCGAAGGCCATGAAGAACATGTTCATCATGTACAACCTCCCCCTAATGAAGATCGTAACGAAATACCCGTTTAAGAGGTTACTTTAGAACAACAGGTCCAAGCCCTCACTCACCAATTAGCAAGTTTGGATTTACATATACAAAAGGAACAACCAAAATTTGTGAAACAGGACATACCAAAGGTAAAACCTAAGGCTTTGTTTCATGAATTCCTAATAAACACTCCTCGACGAGAGACAAAATAGGATCCTTATGAGGAATTTTTCACCAAAAATTGGGGTGGGCATACATATAGGCTTAACCCTTTGTATAAACCTACGTTGCTACCCACACAAGATCCACTTTTTATTTAAGAGTGGTCAAAAATGAAGAAATTCCTTCAAGCATTACGAGAGGGCCAAACCGATAATAATAACAAGAAGTATCAGTTCGATGAGTTATGTCCCTACCCATTCGATAAATCTATGCTACATATACCTTTCCCAAGACATTTTTATTTTAATTTTTTTGATAAATATAAGGGAAAAGGTGACCCTCTTGATCATATAAAAGAATTTTATATGGCATGTCAAGAGGTTGCATATAGTGATAATTATCTTATGCGCTTGTTTCCACGAAGTTTAGGATAAACGAGACTAGAATGGTTTGTGTATATCCCTAAGGGATCCATATCAACATGGTTAAAAATAGTAGAGAGTTTCATATGACACTTCTCTTTCAATATAGAAAACGATGTTACCATTTTAGATCTTTGTAATGCCAAGAAATGAAACAACGAAAAACTTCACTACATTTTTACAAAGATGGAGAGGGTTAGCTAGTTGCTTCCCTTACTCCCTACGCAAAAAGCAGATAATAGGAATATTTTTTCCCAACCTCCATCAAGACATTACATTCCGCTTGCAAATGCATTATGGTAACACATTTGAAGAGGTAATAGAAAAAGGGAGTCAAATTGAAAAGGAATATTGTTAGCTAGGGGGACTCTAAAACTTTTCTCCCACAAACACAATGATTCTAAATCTAACGATAAAACAATGCTTTGTTCCTAATAAGAAGAAAAAATGTCGTTAGTGATTGGATAGTAGACTCTAAGTGAGTACAAGTTGTTCAGAAGCACACAATCCCTTGAAACTTGCAAAGGGAGCAATCCACCTACTGGAGTATAAGCGTTGTATTTTCACTCCTCGATTTGAATCAATTTCATTAATACTAAATCAGACTAGAGGCGGTTAATATGGTTAGATATCTTGAAACTATGCCTTATGAGGATGACGCGCCTAAACCATCATGGTTTAGAGATAATGAATACTTCCAATTCCACCATGTTAAAGGTCACAAAGCAAATAATTGTTTGAAGTTGCAGCACTTCATCCAAGAATTAATCGAAAGTGGCGACGTGGAGATGGATTCATCCACTCCTAACAAAATTCCCCAATACGAAGACATTTCTTAAACATAATTAGGAAAAGAATGCTAATTGTGTGTCTAATTAGGAGAATCATTTTGATGATCTCATTGGTTATGTAGATACACCTGTTGAAAATGTTCAACACAATAACACCTATGATATCCCTTGGACTCTTCTATGTCTAGGCATGTGTCTGACAAAGACTGACTATCACATAGTTTCTTCATACTAATGATAGTACGGAACCTAGGTTTCAACAATTCCATGCCAAAGGGTTCCTATCACAACTAGACCTCGTTTGATTCTTCACACTAAAGAAATCGTTCACTTATCTCTTCCCCCATCTTCAACTCATGGTAAGTGGTATGATTCTGATTCTTCTAATTCTTCCAAAGATTCCAATCCCAATGATTCTAAGTCTTCTAAGCTCTTCTAAAGATTCCAATCCAAATTATTCCTCTAATATGACTCCTAATTCATGGTCCTCCTTGACTTCACAGGACTCCATTTCTCAATCACCTCAATGACCCCTTCTTCCTGTTGAATATCTCTCCTAACTCAAAGTCCTTCTAATCAATCATCTAAGTCGATCACCAATGTCACGTATTCATCCAATCAACCTCTTATGGTTGTATAACAAATACCCACTACTGATCGATTCATCTCAAGAATGAGGAGACGATTCACTAAATTCTTGTGGTTACACGATTGACATTCCCTCTAGAGGATTACGAATCAAGAAACCTCTTCAGATCTTGATATGTTCACATATTGGGAGGAACAGATTGTTGCCTTTTGTTAGAAAATAGAGGAAGACCCTAAGATCATCAAACATGATCCTCCTCTTATTCTTCCATCTTCAAATTACTCATTGGGTGATGATATGCCTGGGTATAGACCATTGATCCAAGATATTATCTTTTCTTTACCTAATCATTATTTATATATTAGGATTCCTCCATCGCAATCTTACCTTGGGTCACCACCTGGTATCCCATCGTCTGTATTCTATATGTGGGCCACCATCCAAGTAGCCCCACATCATCTATATGTGGGTCACATCCTAGTAGCCCCTTTTCTTCTATATGTGGCTCACCTCCAGGTAGCCCATCTTCGTCTATACTGAGTAGCACGTCCTATAAGTCCCTCATCTTCGATTCTTGAGCCATGCATCATAGTAAGTCCCATCTTCTTCTATCTATGGGACACCACCAAGCAGTCTTTCATCTTCAATCTTAGGGCCACATCCTAGTAGTATTTTATCTTTAGTCTATGGGACACCTCCTGGTAGCCTATCCTCTTTAATTCTTCGACAGTACCCTTTGCGTCCATCACATTATTCTTCTATCAATGATTGTGGCGAACCCACCGTCATTTCTCACATCAATTCTATTCATCCACTTTCTTCTCCCACTTCTTGGGATCAGACAAGTCACATTATCAGCTTATAAGAAACCCAAATGGTACCTTCATCAAACTACGATTAAAAATTTCCAAAAGCTCCAACGCTCACATAACAATTCAAATGATCTTAAATTTTAGAATCAAACATGCACTTAAAAAATGCACATCAACGCACCCATCAAGTATGGTGTAAAGTGCAAAAAAAATCTGGAGAGGGACCTCAAGCTCTCACACACAAAATCCACATGCTTCATGATAAAATGTAGTCATCTATTGAGTATGAGCTTAGCACGATCATCGACCTCGGGGATAATATGACTCTTGATAAGAAAACAAACCTAGTCTTCCTTATCAATGGAAATTGCTAACATTGTTGTTGGATCTTATCACACCAAGTGACCTTGTCAGTCCCACCTTTCAAAAAATATAAAATACAAAAAAATGAGAAAACATTTCAAAAAATCAAAGGTAAATAAACACACATTGCAATAAGGTATTGCATACACATGGATGTTCTTTCTTCCCTTCCTTGTTATCCGTCTGTACAAGTCTTCCTACCATTTTCATCCCTTCAGTGATATTTTGGTTAGCCTATTCACATGCATTTTGTGACATTTATCTCTATGGTATCCGTTTGATTTGGTATTTTATCACCTTGGTAAATTAAAGAACAACTGACCTTATAGAGATCCTATCACAATCAACATCTAAAAAACTTGTTGCAAAGAAATTTTGGACATATTTGTTGACACTAGCCAATGTCATCATCACAATCACTTCTTCCTCCTTCCATAAAGCCATCAGTGGTTCTTAACCACTTTTCAAACAAGAGATCTGAAATAAGTTTTCAGAAAGTAAAAGAATCAATCAAATCAAAAAGCACAAATCTAAAAGAAAACGCTAAAAGCAAAAGCAAATTGATATATAACTCTCTCTTGGGGTATTTCCAATAATCTCTACTGAGGCTATGGATGCCTGAATGGCAGTAGAGAAATGTTGTGATTAGAATAAAATGCATCTCCGTTGGGGCTATGGACGCCTGGCTAGCAACAAAGCAATGTACGACTCTCCTTCCGCAATCCATTCATAAAAATCAACTTTGAAAAATAAATCATTCCTACACATTGGCTAGGGTGTCTTCACTTGTTGTCTATCAAATCTTCCCTCTAAGAGGTAATAAATTTCCACGTGCACACACTAGATTTCTATGAGCAAACATAGGATTAGTATGTTACCAAGTGTCTTTTTTTGGACCTTGTTCAGACTCTTACTCTAGTCTATATCTTGTCTCATGATTCATGCCTTTGGCTAATCACTTCTTCATTGTGAGGATTCTAAGCTACATTCAAAAACATTCACATTGTTCTTCTACTTCAGTTCAAAACATCCATGTGTATAATATTTACATTTTTGCCATGTTGTTGGGACACCTTTGTCCCCTTCACAAAATCAATCTTCCACTTCTTTCTATCATGTGCTTTTTGGCTAGCTTACGCTAGGGGCATCCTTGCTCCTTCCTAGCATGTCATTAGGTTACTGTTCATCATCATGTTGAACCTATATATATTGTCCTTGATCCAATTATATGCGTGAAGAGTTTTCCTTTGAATATTACCATCTAACGCTGGGGAAAATTTCACATCTTCACTTTCTTGCACATATGCGTGGCATTCTGCCCTTGTACATCCCATTTGTCACTAGGGCATCCATGTTTCTTCATTTCCTTGTACATAGCTTTATAAAACTTCTAGAAAATAAAAAACATTCAAATATGTTTCAAAAATTAAAAAACATTCAAATAATGTTAGGTCAGAAAAGTCAAAACATCCAAAAAAACATCAAAAACCCAAGAAAATTGGTAAAGAAAACTCAAAATCCCAAAAAAATTAGTAAGAAAAATTCAAAAAGCCAAATTTATCTTACCATTATGTAGTTCACTTTGATACCTTTCCAATGCAAAAAAAATGGAGTTGTTTCGAGGTTAGGAGAAAACCTTATGGCCTCTGGAAGATAGGTAGTGCATTCAGTGTTTCACAGGTGCCAAGGCACCCATGTTGAACACTGCCAACAAAGGCGCTCAGGCCCAAGAGCCCATGCTGCCTCAAAAAATCTAAAAAAACTCAAAAAGGAGGCCAGCATAGGAACTCTGAGCGCCCATGCTGGCTCAAAAAATACAAAAAATCCTCAAACTAGGGTCATGCACAGGTGCTCAAGTGCCCATGTTGCCCAAAGATCCAAAAAGGAGGCCAACAAAATGCTGCCTCA
Organism: Taxus chinensis; assembly: GCA_019776745.2. Classification (NCBI taxonomy): domain Eukaryota; kingdom Viridiplantae; phylum Streptophyta; class Pinopsida; order Cupressales; family Taxaceae; genus Taxus; species Taxus chinensis. The sequence continues at coordinate 728,563,022 of CM034154.1, forward strand.
AAAAATTTGGAAAAAAATAAAAAGGAATCTAGCACAGGCACCCAGCACCCATGTTGCTTCCAAAACTCAAAAAATAAAAAAATTAGGTCAGCATAGGCACCCACCCAGCACAGGTGCACCCAACATTGCGCAGGGCATAACTTTTGCTCCCAACCTCGAAACGACTCCATTTTTTATTTGCATTGGAAAGGTATTGAAACAAGCTACACAATGGTAACATTAATTTTTGCTTTAGATTTACCAAAAAATTATTTTTTCATTTTTTAAATGGCTTGCACACAGCTGAATCTTGTATCACCTACATTATCCTCAACATCGAAATTGGTCCTACAAAACCATATTTCTGAGTTCTTGATTGTTCTTGTCTGAAACAACATGGGGATCATCATGATCTACCTCCATTAACAAAGTTGGGTCTGCTTATTATGTCGGTACTCCCGTGCAAAAGTGAGTTGCTCAGGTACTGTGTCATAATGCACAAATGCTTTCCATGGGACTACTTGTGTCCTCCATTTTTCCCTGCATGTGTTATTTCTTGGGGCATCATTTTTAACCCTTTTCGTTACAACACGAACATTCAAGAACTGCAACTTGATAAAAAAAAACATTGGTACAAATGTCTTAAACGTTGTTTGTTTGAGTATATGTGATTGTGCTTGTTTCTCTGTTAGGTTAGCTAGTTTGCTTTCTTGTATTATCATTGCATTCTATATGTTGCATGGAGTTAAGCGTCATTTTACTTTCTCGTATTGCATTGCATTATGTATGTTGCATGGAGTTAAGTGTCATTTTACTTTCTCGTATTGCATTGCATAATGTATGTTGCATGGAGTTACGTATTTTTAGTAGTAAACAAATGTTAGTAATGTAGCTTTTCATGTTATATTATACTTTTGTTTATTTTTAATAAAGGACTGATGATGTAGACCTAGGGGAAAAATGATATAAACAGGTTGCTTATTGAAAGGTTGGATGCAAATATTGGGCTTGTCCTATATTCTCCATTAATCATTTCTTCTCCATTATCATTTATTACCATTACTAATTTTTCTTCCAAATCACCTGGGACAATAAACAACCACGTTTATCCCTATCCTTATTCATTCTCAATACCTAAGGGTTTCATGCCCGTTCTGACCTATTTTCTTCTATCCATTTCAAATCATATTTTTGATCTGTCAATTGACTTCTTTTATCACCCCATCGACACTTGAGGGGGCATCCTTCATTCCTTCTAATTTTTCTTCAAAAATTTACCTGTTTATGTCTTGTCTACTATATTTGAAGTGAAGTCACTAACTTCACCTCAAACAGGGGAAAATGTAGACACCTAAATTCTACTTTTGCAATCTTATTGCCAAAATGCACGCAAATCACTCTTATTCTTGCCAAATCCATTATAATTAAGTGGTTTTCATTAATTAACTAATTTTCCTTACCAAATTAAGCAATTAACACCACACTGTTGATTGCATAACCCCTTTCGCATTCAGGATGCCACTTTACGATGAATCGTAAGCCAAAATCCTCTTCAAAACATACAATTAGCAATTATGAGCTAATTAAGCCTATTTTTCCCTTGATTTGGTCAATATGCCCTAGTATTGACTCAAACCCCTCTTCCAACCACTCAAATTAACCCTATTCACCTCTACAACGTCTCAGCAAGCTTTAAAAGCTTATCCTAGCCTCCTAGTTGACCCTAAGCGGTTGATTAAGGCTCCATACCCCTTAATCACTTGGTAATTCACTAATTGTGACTAGTAAGGCCTAATCATGATTAGCAATTCTAATCTAATTTGGGGATTTTAGTCCCACATGCACCAAAATATAAGTTTCTCCCAAAAGAAAAACTTTAAAAAGAGTGCACCTCAACCCTTTATACTTTACACCATGTTTTGATTTACATCTCATATAATAAATATGATATATAGCCAAGTTCAATCCTTGCTTAAAGCTTTCAATGGGGTTAGTAGATGGATATCCAAAATGACCAAGTAGTCATTTGGAGAGGTCATTTCACCTTGTTTGGAGTAGCAACCATAACCATTTGATTTCCCTCTTAGGTCTATTTAGGCCCGTGTTAGGCAATTCATGCATATTAGTAGGCATCTTTAGTTAGATTTTGTATTGCTTTCATACTAGCTAAGCATTCTTTTAAGCTTCTATCTTAATGTTACATTTCTAGACTTAGAACCTTGACTAGATGGATGGCAATGGTGTTAGCTTTCCTTGTTCAGTCATGTAATTTTCTTTGTAAATTTTAGGGTGCTTTCATCTTTTAAACCTTTCATGAAACCAATGAAAATCCATCATCCAATACACCTCTCAATATACCCTTCTTAGAAGCACCCTCTACCATAAGGCTATGATGGCACCTTGTTGTGATTTTCAAATTTTGAAGAAGAAACCTTAGCGATAAAAGAGGTTGACAAAGGCATATGTGGAACACACACTAGCGTTATGGTCATATCTGTTGGTGTAGGTGTTTTTTGATCACTTTATTTAATTATTTAGTGTTATTTCCACCTACACCATGTGAGTCATCTCACTTAGGTGGACATGGATCTAGGTGTCATTTTAGTTATGACAGATTCTCTTACAAAATCTGTCATATGTGTAAGTGTGTCATAGGAGTTACATTCCCATTTGGGAAAGTAACTCCTCTTCTCCATTATGGAGGAATCTTCTCTTACATGGGAGTTACACATTTACTCCCCTATTTGTACTCCTCTTCTTTTTCGTCCATGGCAATCCAAGGGCATTTCATTCCACTTCATTTTTGAATCTTGAGCTTTCTATGCATGCACATTGCTTCTTAAAAGTTTGCTTGCCTTATCTTGCAACTCCCTTTTTGGTGAAGTGAAACTGTTTGATGCATGTGAATTCCTTCCAGACCCTCGTCCTACACTCTTTCATGGTATCAGAGCTTGGGGACTGGAATCACACTACTCGCCATTGTTGCTCCACCGTATAGTTACTTGTGCAAGTTTTACTTTTGCATGTGCTTTACTTGCATATTTCAGATTCTTGTGGTTATTTTTTTTAGTGGTTTTTTTGTGTGTTTCTTGTTGGTTTAAGTGTGATCATGGCCAAAGAAGAAGTGTATCCAGCTTATTGTGTTGGAGAGCCAAGGAAGAATACAACAATCTTCTTTTGCACAACAAAACTCAGTTTTGCGTATTGAATGGTTCAACGTTGAAGGGTAAAATGTTTTTCTTTAAAAAAAAAAGAAAACTTATTTGGATGTGCTCTTCTTTGATGCTGCAGATCCTCTATTCCTTGTTGCACTCCATATCTCCACGAACTGGAATGTTGGGTGTCCTCCTTCCACTCCATTCAACTTGCCATTGAACGTGTTTTTTTTTTAGCTGAGCCTTTGTGAGTTGTGGTTGCTCTGCTCGTCGGAAATCTCTGCCTTTTGTCTCTAGCTTGCTACACACATTCCCAGCTCCACCTGGTTCAACCTCAACCTGTTCGTGATCATCTCCAGCTCCAACAACTCGAAAAAAATCCTCTGCAGTGACCATTTTCTGCCTCAACAACTCTTCTTGATGTTTTTGGCATTGTTGGGGTCTACGTCTACCCTGCCATCCTCAACACGTGGTTGCTCAAAAGTTTTCTACATGAGAAATGGACCTTTTTTAAGCACCTCTGCAATACGTGGTTACAGACTTGTTGTTCATCCTCCAGTGCAACAACTTTAACACTTGGTTCGGTCAACAAAAACCAAGTTGAATGAATTTTTAAATGTTGGGAGTGGTTGAAGGTAGTTTAAAACAGATCAGACCTTTTCTAAATGTTTTAAGGTATTAAATCATTTCATATTATTGGCCTTTTTTAAAAATTTGGGCATTTTACTTGTATTGGTGGCCCTTCCTTCAAGTGTCGAAGACAGAGGGTGAGGTCCGGGGTTGGCAGGAGGCTAATCCCCCCTCACAGTCAAAACAAATCCCTTCTGAAATTAGATTTCGTTTCCAACGGGCACAAACATGATACCCTTTGAATGTGTTTCAGGCACTTTTTTAATGTTTTGCAGAGCTAACTAGCTTTTTTTAATTAGTTGCAGGAATTTCTTTAAGCCATAACTTTTGACTCGTTGCTCCTTTTTTAGCACTTCTTTAGTCAAAATTGGATGTTTTTCTGCAATCTACATGATGGGAATATTAGTTTTGTAAAAAAAACTATGTTATAAAGTGCCACTTTTTGGGGGGGGGGGGTATCTTTCCTTTTTCACACATTTCTTTTATGTCATGGATAATCATGGTGTTCCTTTGCTCACCCCATTCAACTATCAAGAATGGATGAATGTTATGAACACTACCTTAAAAGGAAAGAAATTGTTCCACATTTCCACTGGTCTGCAAGTTGAACCTGATGATGAAAGAGACAGAGAAAATTGGCTTGATAAGTGTGATGAAGCCATTGGGTTCATGACTATGTGTGTATCTCCAGAGCTGCATTTTCACATTTCCTCTTCCACCACACCCAAATAAGTTCAGGAGACTCTCCAAAAAAAATTTGGGAAACAAAATGAAATGCGAGGACATGAACTTGAGAATAACCTAATAAGCCTTAGTCCCAATGATTTTGACACCCTTCAAGACTTCTCCAAATTCATATCACTTAGATTGCAGTTAGAAGATTGTGGAATAAAGAAAAAGGAATCTCAACTCATTTTATCCGTCCTTACCAAACTTGGTCCCGAATATTCCGTATTTGTCTCCACCTTCCATGCAACAAAAAGGGCACTTGGAAAAAGTTGGTCTATGCCCTCTCTTGATGAGTTTATTACAGATTTGATCAGGGAACAAAGTAAATTGATTCAAATGGGTAGCTTGAAATCCAAAAAATCACATGCTCTCATTGCTGGAAAGGAAAAGCTGAGAGCTTCTAAGGAGAAGAAAGCAGATCATTAAAAGAAGGACAAACCCCAAAACAACTCTTCCACCTCCTGAAATTCCAAAGAACAAATCAAATGTGGATACTGCCATGGCATGCATGATGAAAAAAGTGCTTGAAGAAAAAGATTTCTCTCCTCACTAATCTGCTTGAGAAGCACAATATTGGAGTCCCAGATTCTCTCAAAACACCTTCATCATCCCACGACAGTTCTAAGGAAAAAGAGAGTGAAAAAGAGAAAGTACAAGAGAAAGAAAAAGTAAAAGAATCCAACAAGGAGAAACCAAAGGGAAGAGATCTAGTGAAAGTTGTGCCACCTACCCCTACATGGATCATTGATTTGGGTGCAACTCATCACATGGCATCATCAGACATTGAGTTTGATTCACTTGAACCATGTGACATGTCCTCTATTCAACTTGGTGACAACACCACTACACATGTTTTTGGAAGAGGATCAGTTGAAGTAAGTGGTGGTACTTTCAATAATGTTTTAAGTATCCCTTTACAATCAACAAACCTTCTTTCAGTCTATCAGATCACTCATCTTGGACAAGGCATGCAAGTTGAGTTCAATCTGGACTCAGTTTATGTTAGGGAGCTCCACAGTGATGCTATTGTTACAGTTGGTATAACTGACCATCACACTTGACTGTACTCATTCTCTCACTTTGCTCCTCCTTCTGATTCTTCATCCGACTCAGCTGGACTTGAGGATACTTCTGAGCCCATTTCTGATGTTTTGGACATCTCTTCTAGTATAGTTGATTGCCATGATGATGGGGACCCACCTCCACCATCCACTTATAACTTGCCACATCTTGAGGAGTTGTCTCTTGATCTGCCCACTTCTGGCCCACTTCAGACACTTTAGGGAGTAGGCACTATGATTTAGGACTCATCAGGCATTGGGTACACTTCTTCACAAGTTTAGAGCATTCCACCTTCCTTTATTGCCACTGCTTCCCGATCTGCACTTCTTCATGGAGCAGCTAGTTTTTCCACCTCACATACGGAGCATTGTTCCCTTGATTGGAACAACACCTTGGCACTTCGGGCGTCCTCTTCCTCCTCTTCACTCAGCACAGGGTGGCTCGTGATTGGATTATCTTCTTGGGAGGCAGGATAGACTCCTTCTCTCCTTCTTCTTAGTAGTTTAGGAGAGTTTGTTTGCTATCTCTTGTAAGTTGAGTTTTTTCCCACTGGGTTTTCCCCTCACTACTTGAGACCTTTTGTGCATGGGTACCTCATCATGCTTATAGCCAGGACCCATTTCTTGTTTGTCTTGCTGACTTACCTTGCCCCATCCTAGTTTTGATGAAGGGGGGGGGGGGGGGGGGGGGTGTTGGTGTAGGTGTTTTTGATCACTTTATTTAATTATTTAGTGTTATTTCCACCTACACCATGTGAGTCATCTCACTTAGGTGGACATGGATCTAGGTGTCATTTTAGTTATGATAGATTCTCTTACAAAATCTATGATATTTGTAAGTGTGTCATAGGAGTTACATTCCCATTTGGGAAAGTAACTCCTCTTCTCCATTATGGAGGAATCTTCTCTTACATGGGAGTTACACATTTACTCCCCTATTTGTACTCCTCTCTTTTTGGTCCATGGCAATCCAAGGGAATTTCATTCCACTCCATTTTCGAATCTTGAGCTTTCTATGCATGCACATTGCTTCTTAAAATTTTGCTTGCCTTATCTTGCAACTCCCTTTTTGGTGAAGTGCAATTGTTTGATGCACGTGAATTCCTTCCAGACCCTCGTCCTACACTCTTTCAATATCCAAAAGGTTACTTAGAGTTGGACATTATTGGCCCACCATGGAAATCTATGTTTGTTAGTATGTTTGGAAATGTGTCGTCTGTTAGAAACATGGAAACCTCATCCATGTACATTCAAAAGCATTGATTACAAATCATTGGACCTTTTCTACATGGGGGATCAAACTCATTGGGAAGATAAACCTTCCTTCTCAGATGGTCATAGACACATAATCACTTTAACTGAATACTTAACTAAGTGGGTCAAATCCATCCTTGTCACTTATGTAATTGGAAAATAGATTTCCACATTCATCCTTAACCACATCATTTACCATTATGGCATCCATTCTACCATAATTTCTGATGACGGTAAATATTTCAAAAATAAATATGTCAAATCTCTATGTGAACAATTTCATATCAAACACAAATGGTCTACACCTTATTACTCCTGAGGTAATGGTCATGTTGAAGCCTTTAACAAAATCCTAACCAAGATCATCAAGAAAATTGTCAATTTCTATAAAGGAATTGGTACCTTCAGATATATCCTGCTTTGTAAGCTTCCGGCACCTCTATCTTCACCCAATGGGGGAAACCCCTTACTCCCTTATCTTTGGAGATGAAGCAATAATTACCCTTGAGATTGAGCTGCCCTCTTTATGCATTTCCTTGAAGGACTTGATCAACGATGGAGAGTACAAAGTTGTGTGTCTTCATGAGTTGGAAATTATAGAAGAGAAATGACTCAATGTCTTGAATCACTTAAAGGTCTACCTAAATAGATTTCATCAAAACTATAACAAGCGCATAAAATCAAGAGAATTTGAAATTAGAGACTCATTCCTTAAAGAAAATAAGGGAACATTTGAGCCTAATTGTCCCACAATACATTGTCATGATAAAATTTGGTTATAGAGCTTATAAGTTGGCTACACAAGAGGTTCATCAGCTTGACGTACCCATGAACATAATTTACCTCAAGCACTTCTATACCTAGAAAATTTATAAAATTCTAAAAACATAAAAAAAATTAAAAAGGAGAGAAGAAGTTCAATGGTGAAAACCATACTTATGGCACCTTGGATAAGTACCATGATGAAAATCAATTTTTGCCATCGTGTGTAGGCCCGTGATCTACAAAGTAACCTAAACTTAGGGGCATGACTATCCTATTCAATTCTAGCCATCCATTAAACCACATCTATTGTTTGTTCTTCCCTCTCTTGACCTCGATAATAAGGTGGATTAGTTTGATAAACTATTTGGGACAATATCTTGGTATATTTGAGCTATTATTAGGGCACATCGTAACATAGTCCTTATCTTGAGATCCTTCCTCAGTCACATCCATCCACGTCCTTGAACCTTTAACTAGTTTTCCTTTGTTGTTAGCTTATTAAAACTCCAAAAAAATATCTTAAAACCTTTGAAAACCCAAAAACCCAAAAACCCAAAAAACAATGCAAAAAGCCAAAAATCCCTTATTTTTTCATTACGTATACCCCAAAACGGTTCTTGACATCATTCCAGGTGTATCAAAATCATTTTTCAGGATAAATCGTTCTCATTCCAACCCCCTGACATACATAGTTTCTTAGGGCAAATCGTAGCTATCGTCATCGTAATCATTGATGGTTTTGGTGTTAATAAGGACAAACAAATTGCTTTATTTAATTATGTGTTTGATTGTTCTTTATTGTGTGTTGTTATTTGCTTTTTTAGTCAAATATTACAACAATTTCTTCATTGGGCATATTATCTCATGATGCATCCTAACATATGCTACATTAAATATTAGGTTGTTCAAACAAATATATGGATCTTTGTGTAAGATACACAACATGTTTCATCACATTCATTTATCCTCTAAAATACATCAATGTTCATTCATTCACAAACCAAATCTAATTATCTCATCCCACATAAAAGTGATAAACATCTCCATCCATAGCTATCCACAATAACATAATGAACATTTTGAGATCCCCTTTGTGTCTTTCATCAATGGACATCATCTCGAGGGGTCATATCCATATAAACCATGCCACTATAGGTCTATTGTTGCACCCACCTATTCTTGCACATGTCTATTTGTCTACTTTCTTTGAAAAGATGCTATTAACCACAACACCCTTTCAAAGATGGAAAATCTAGACACCCTCATTACACCACCACATTAGTTAATTAATCAATTCATCCCATTACAAATCCCACAACATCCCAAGAAAAATTAATTCACTAATTAATCAATTAATTATCCTCCACTTCCTAAAATCCCACATCCCTTGATTCTCACCTACCTTCACTACCTAATATCTATAAATTGACCCTTCAAGCTTATATTCTAGACCAAGAAAACTTTCCATTTTGGGCAATCCTTATTGTAATAATCTGATGTTGAAATCTCACACAAGCCATTTAGAAGCCATAATCACCCAAACATGAGTAAATTCACATAATAAAGATGGTTTATTTCTAATGAAGTCGGTATTGTTTCATTTCCCTTGCGTAATCTGAGGTTTTTGTTTAGCTTTACAATGGGATTTACATTGTTGTTTTTTCCTTCATAAATTTTTGAATCTTAACATACAAAGTATTTTTTGTGACATCAAGAATGGTGATAGTATAAATAAAAAAATTACATGCGTCGAATTTCTATAAGTAAAGGTGGAGAAAAGGATAATTCTAACCATTTTAGCTGAAAATGGTACATAGTAGATGTTCTTCTCAGTAAGGGCCTTAATTGAATTGTAATAAATGAAGAACCTATCGTATTAATCATCTCAAACACATAAAATGGAAAAATTATTATGACAAAGCTAGAGGAATCATACAACAGACAATATCTCATAAATTAAAGTTTCAATTTCAGAATATCATGGATCTGTTTTGAAGAGGAGTTGCAAAAAACTTTAAAATGTTGATTTCAATCTTGTCATTGACTCCTGGTTGAATTTGGTTCTTCTTAATAAAGTATTGGATCTTATGTTTCAAATCAATGCAAGCATTTGTTGATTGTCCTTGGATTCTATGATATTTGCATAATGCATTTGGATACAAGTTCTAGGAAAGGTCTCTAAGTATTAAATTTTTTTATTGGAGGTAAATAATCAAGTTGCATTCAAACAATTTCTTCAATAATCGTTGTGGACTCTCACTATGCCTAGTGAATTATCTATGTCCTCTTTGTTGAGTCAAGATGAACTTATGAGATGGTTGCTTTATAGAATTGACCACATTTTCGGAGTCATTCTTGAGTGAAAAGTGACTCCCATTGCTTTTATTCTTAAATTTTTCCTTATTTCAAAATTTTGAAGTATTGGAAGTAGAGGCATTTGACCCATATGAGATAATATTTGCATCCAAAAGTTTAATCTTGAATTCTCTATTGGCATGAAAAAATTCATCAAAAGAGTGATATGGTCCTTAATTATTGAAAGCAAACTATTGATAAAGATGATTTGAATTTCACTATTTGGTGGCTCATGGGTCATCTTAATAACCATATTTTTGAAACTAAGCAGATATTCACTAAAGGATTCATTAGCTCCTTGCTTTATTCAAGCCAATTTAGCAAATGTAACTTTCATACTAATTTTTATATGAAAGCAGGCCTAGAAGTCATCAATCAAAGTTGTGAATGAATGCACACATCCAAATGGTAAGGCACATAACCAATCAAAAACGTAATCCTTTAAACTCCTAGGAAATAACTTAGTTGATAAATTTTTATTACGAGAAAAATATAAGCAAGATGCATAAAAAGGTCTAATATGATGCAAATGATCGTCCCATCAAACCTTTCAACTTTTAGAGCTACAAAACATGTTCGAAAAGGGTATTCAAGAACTTCATGAGCCAAAGGTTTAATATAATATTATTAGAAGTAGCCTTATTATTTGGTCTTTTTGATCCTTGGGAAAGGATTTTAAAATGATTTTTCATGACATGGAGATAAAGCGTTATAGTAGTGATTTTGAGGTTTTGAGAAGTAGTTGGTGGAGATGTAGCATAAGTTCCACAAGAAGAATTCTGAAAATTTGGAGGATTAGCAACATTCAAAGAAGATAGTAGAATTTTGTAACTTTGTAAGTAAGAGAATCCTGATCAAACCTTAACATGCAACCCATTTTATGACATTCATCAAACTTGGACGCAAGAGTGATTTAAGAGGTATTTCCTAAGACAAACCTTAGGTAGATTGTTTGTCTTGATATTAGATTGAGAAGAATTATTATCAACATTATTGTTGGCTATAGAAATAATATATCCATTATCCACATTATAAAAATATTTTGAATCTTATCAAAGACATAAGGTTTCCATGCTCCATGACGTGAGCAAACAACTTGTTTTTGGAACAATATTTTGGATCAGACTTCGTGATCCATCATTAAGATACAAAAGTATGTTTGGATAAAGATACACGAGGTCAGTCTGAATTATCTCCAGACTCCCTCATGCAGAGCTTATTAAACTGAGAGGTGATGGAAGCGAGAAGAGGGATAGAGTGTACGATTACAAGTGGAAAAGAATTTGTTTCACATTTTATTGCATGCCGTTTCCCAAATTGGAATTATGAAAAAAAAACAGAAGGTTATAAAAGTGTGCAGGATTCTGTTCATGCTTCTAAAGATTTATCTCTCTTTGTTTCCATTTCAATTTCTGCATTACATATTTATCATGATAACATCTATTTTATGCGTGAAGACTCTATCTCATTTTCTCTCACTACCTATGTTTTTCCATGGATACTAAAACTATATCATTATTCATTGTGGGACACTACCATAACCAGGTACAACATTATTGCCTTATTTTTAAGCGTCCATGCTGAACTTAGTATCATGATAGCATTTACAAGTTTTCCTTTTGAAAGAGACTTGGAGGTTTTATAAAGGATAGGGGAACACTATGATAATTGTAATTATAAAATTGTACGTTGAATATCACTAGAAACTTTTTTAAAAAATAAAACAATATCTAAGATAAACAATTATGGAATCATTTTTAAAATTTAGTTGTTGCTGAAGTTGTTTCTGCTTGTGGTGATATAAATGATCAATATGAATGTCTTCAATTTTATGGTTTGCAAAATGCATGTCAATTAAGTGTATATTAATATATATTTTTGGTTTAGTACTTTTAGCTAATATTAAAAAATGTAAATGTGATATGTATGTATACGGAAAATCCTCGTTAACTCGTTTCTTATACAACCTCAAACAATTCTTGTTTTCCATTACATTTTCATCACCTTCATGTTTCTTGTTTCTCGATTCTAGTAACATAGGTACATATGCAACTTATAAAAACATAGTGTCAATACAGTCGAGCCTTGATTTCTTTGTCCCATGAGATGAACATTTCAGGCATTTAAAACTCCTTGATTTTGTTGAGTTTATAATATCAAGCGAAAATTGCTTAGTTAAAAAACTCGCCAAAGATTGTATGTTTTTTGTTTATAACTTATATTTAAAATATAAGCATGATGGATTCACTACTTATGTCGACAGTTTTTTAAAATGTAAGAATGGCCCAAAACAGGTCACCCGCCTTGTATAAAACAAGGTGCTCTCATTAGAGATCGGTTATATCGGTGATATGAAAAATATCAAGTGTAACACATGAATGCGTGCAATATGTGCGAGTTGTTTACATAAACATGATGTGAATGATGTAAAATTCATGAGCATATGCATGAGGTGGTTTGTAAACCCTTCCTGAAGGTGTAACTGCAAGTGGATCCGTGAAATAGTGGGAGTGTTGGGTGAAAGTTTATTCCTAATAAAGATAAGTGATTTTCAACGGGTTTTTTACCTTCCATGGGTTTCTCACTTATATCTCATGTCATTGTGTTCTTTACATTGTGTTCATGGTGTTTACATTCTCTAATCTGCATTATAAACATCTAAATCTATGATTTTAACAACTGCATTTCATAAACTATAATATTCAGCAATTTATATTGTGGATTTATAATTTGTAACATATTTCATTCCTTAATTTCATAACATCATATCAGAGCTGGTTTTTACGCATGTACAAGATAAATTTGGATGTTTTTGATTTACAGGTGTGAAGAAACTTGAAGTTTTCAAAATTGTGAAACCCTAGCTTGCCTTACAGTGCACTTCCAATTTATCAGGTTCAAAACTTCAATTCCTTGTTAAGCACAAGATAATACTGAGAGGGGGGGTGAATCAGTATTATGATATTTTTAAATTAACACTTAATCTCATAACCGTAATCACAATTAATCAATTTCATAGTGAATATATCAAAGCAATCAATAAATGCAAATAGACACAGATTTACGTGGAAACCCTTTCGAGAGAAAACCACGGAGAAAATATTCTTTATTATATTTCTCAAATGTTTGTAGGCACCAACCTAAATGAGACACCAATCCCCAAATTACAATTTTGTAAGCACCAATCTACATGAGCACCAACCCTTTTTTGCTAAACACCAACTCAGCAAGAGACATCGATCTCTTCGAATATGATGGCACCAACCTTCCTTACAAAAAACAAACTCTTTCCTATCTTTTATGTTGTTGCTGCTTCAACAGATGATAGAACAAAACTACTACTAAGAATATTCTTCTCATTTATTTCAATCCCTTCACATATATAAATCGTCGCAACTCATCATTAAAAATAAATCTTCCCTTCACTCCTTTTATATTTCATATTATGTTCTTCTTCTTCTCTCCCTTAAACTTGAATGAAGAAGCACTCAAATTGCTTTCATACTACAATCAATCCTCTCTCCTTTTATAACCACTTCACACCTCTTCGAAAAGAGAGACATACCTTTTCATTAAGGTCGGCATTAAGGATAATCTTTGTTTATTTAACTTGCTTCTTTAAGTCAAATCACATCCCCCTTTATTTAATATAAATTATATTAAATATAATGCTATATACTCCATTAAATGTGATGGCCATTCCTTTAATAAAATCATTGTCATCATTAAATCGCTTCTAGCCATCATTAAATCTTCTTTTTCACCATAAAACATGGCATATGAACACCTTAAAATGTTGATATCTCTCTCCTATGTACAGTTGTGTATATCTCGCTTATACCATAATAATCCTTATGCAAAAACGCTTCTTTTCATATATTTAAACTTTCATTTTCTGCCCTTCTATATTGTTGGTTATTTCCGTTACTTTCTACCATTTCCATCAACATCCATGTCAGTAGTTTCGTCATCTTCCGTTACATGATTCCGTTAACCAAATACATCAATGATTAAGCCTTTGACATCAATGACAATACTTCCAACAATCTCCCCCTTTGTCATTGATGACAACCTTCCAAAAAAAATCTTTTCTGTAACTCCGCCTTACTATCATTCTCCCCCTTTGACATCAATGGCAAAGGGCCAATCTAGGAGTTGAATATTGCAATGTTTAGCTCCCCCCTCAACCGATGCTTCTCTTGGTTTTTCAATGGGAAGAAGCAAAGGATATTACTTCCAACTTCTATTGTAGATATTCAAATGTCTCCTTTGGAAGTGGCTTGGTGAAGATGCCTGCTATTTGTTCGGTTGTAGCAACAAATTCCAACTTTACCTACTTTTCTGCCACCTGCTCTCTTAAGAAGTGGTATCTTATGGGAATATGATTTGTTCTGGAATGCATAAACGGATTCTTTCAAATACTTATCACACTAGTATTATCACATAATATGGAGATTGGATGATCATACTCTACTTTGATATCTTTCAAGGTTTGCTTCATCCATAGAATTTGAGTACAACATAACATTGTTGCTATATACTCTACTTCTACTGTTGATAAGGATACAGAGTTCTACTTTTTACTTAACCAAGATACCAGGTTGTCTCCAAGGAAGAATTCTCCTCCAATTGTACTTTTCCTATCATCCACACATCCTACCCAATCTAAATCTATATAAGCTACCAATGTGAAGTCTTTACCCCTTGTGTACCATAATCCATAATCCATAGTTCCCTTTAGATATCTGAATATGCATTTTACAACTTGCACATGTGTTTCTTTCGGACCTGCTTGAAAACATGCAGCCATACCCACTACTTGAATGATGTCTGGTCTAGAAGCTGTCACATATAGTAAACTCCCAATCATTGATCTATAGAGAGTTTGATCAGCATTCAGAGATTCATCAACTTTGCTTAACTTTGTCACGGTATCCATAGGTGTGCTAACATGTGCACACTCCTCCATGCCAAATTTCTTCAAGGTTTCCTTCACAAACTTGGTTTGGGATATAAATATTCCTTTATCAGATTGAGAAATTTTTAATCTAAGGAAAAATGATAACTCTCCCAACATGGACATCTCAAACTCCTTGTGCATGTCTTCGGAAAATTTCTTAGATATGTCCTCATTGTCTCCTCCAAAAATTATGTCATCTACATACACAACAACAATCAGTTGGTGCTCACCTTCAATTTTAATGTAAATATTGCTATCAACAAGTCCTCTCTTGAACCTTTAGTCTTGTAGATACTTATCAAGCGTAGAGTACCATGCTCTAGGGGCTTGTTTTAATCCGTACAAGGCCTTCTTCAACTTACACACATAATCTTCATTTTTTGATAGGAGGAACCCTTCAGGCTGTTCTATGTATACTTCCTCTTCTAACTTCCCATTTAGAAATGCTGATTTGACATCTATTTGATAGAATTTGAAGTTCTTAAATACCGAAAAAGCAAGAAACATTCTAATTGCTTCTAATCTAGCAACAAGAACAAAAGTTTCTTCAAAATCAATACCTTCTACTTGAGCATACCCTTTACATGCTAACCTTGCCTTGTTTCGAGTGACTTTTCCATCTTCATTCAATTTATTTCGGAATACCCACTTAGTGCCAATCACATTCTGATCCTTTAGCCTAGGTACAAGTTCTCGTGTTTCATTCTTCTCAATTTGATCTAACTCTTCCTCCATTGCCTTTATCCAATGTTTATCATGGCTGGCTTCTGCAAATTTCTTAGGCTCTATTTTGGATAATAAGGAGAAATTTATTGGTTCTGATGCACTTACAATTCTTCTTCTTGTATGTACTCCATCGTCAAGGTTTCTAATGATCTGACTTTCAACATGATTCTTCTTAACAAAGCGAGATGGTGTTGTAGTCACCTAAAATATGTGTACACTTGGCATTTCATCTAATCCAGTCAATTAACGACATTTCCTTAATTCCCTATTCTTCGCTCCATTCTTGGATGCCCGTTTACGACACCTTCTCGATTGTATTCCTCCTATAAGATGCTTATTTGGCTAATATCTCTCTTATTAGCTAAACATTCCTCCTTTTGACCATTCAGAACCTCCCTGGTTCTCTTTAGACCACTTCTA
Source organism: Taxus chinensis (assembly GCA_019776745.2). Classification (NCBI taxonomy): domain Eukaryota; kingdom Viridiplantae; phylum Streptophyta; class Pinopsida; order Cupressales; family Taxaceae; genus Taxus; species Taxus chinensis. Next base: position 728,579,056 of record CM034154.1, read on the forward strand.
TTGGCTTTGTAGGCTATCTATCAAACACAATTGGTTAACTAGACCCCTCTCAAGTCTCAATGAGTCTCTAATCACTTACCAATCAAGTTTAACTAGCCTAAACCCTAATTAACTAGCCTAAACCAAGCTTAACTAAGCCTAAAGCATGTTTATCCTAATCTAATCTAAAAGTGCTTTTTGAGTTTTAGTCCCACATGCACCCAAAGTTCAAAGTCTTCCATTTGGAAAATTATAAATACAAGGCTAAGCCTACCCATTCAAACTTAAAAATTTACATAACAGAAAACCAAAACAAGCCTAAGAAAGCTTGGATCTCATTTGTATTAGCGTTAAGCTAATTAGACATTTGATCTAAAGCTTCCCTTCCTCCATTGTTGAGCTAACACCTCCATTTGCATCCTTAAACCAAGTTTTGAGTAATATAGAGAGAACCATTGGCCTTGAAGCCATTAATGGTGAGACTCCATTCTTGAAATCTTGAGAACTATAAACAACTAATCACACCTTTGATTGCTAAGTTGATCTTCTTAGGTTTAATGTTTAATTAGTGATCTAAAGAGTAGCAAGTAGTATATATGCTAGGTTTTGATGTTTTTGTCAAAGTTATGATGCATGTATAGAATTAACTCTTGTTTATCTCTTATCTCATGGTGCATAGTTGAGTTAGAAAATCTTTGAGGTTATCTAATCTCATTTACATAACTTTTACAACTTTCCATTGCATACATTTGGCACGCCCCAGTGGGACATGAAGTCCATCCTCAATTAATAGAGTCTTTTCAAACTATTTATTTTCAGTTTCTAACCACTTTCATGTTTTCTAGGATAAATGGCTTGTTATTTACATGATTTCATTTTTTAAGTAGGCTAAACCATCCTTGTTCATGCACATTTTGTGGGTATAAGCTATAAATAGGTTTCCTTGACTAACAACTAACCTGTTTGACTGTTGAATTTTTTTATTTTCGTGATTTTTGCAGGTTTTCTCAAGGGGTACGTGTAGGTGTCTTAAAGGGGTGTGTCTCTGTCAAAACAGGCACGTACGTGTCTTTCTAGTGCAAAAACACCTACGCACATGCATAGGTGTCATTTTGGGCACGTACCAGTTGAAACAGGCGCGTAAATGCGTTTTTCTAGTGCAAAAACACCATCGTGCACGTGTCTCTATTGAAACAGGCGTGTATCCGTTATTCTGGGCATGTATTCATCACTGTCACCATTTTTTTTTACACTAGGGCGTGCATCTCCATTGAATTGGACGCATCTCCATTGAAACAGGCGTGCACATGTCACTACTGGGCGTATACATGTAGAACTGTATTCACCATCAATATTTCAGAGGCCATAATTTTTTCTCCCGAGCTCAAAACGACTCCATTTTTATTGCGTTGGAAAGGTATTAAATATAAATACGCAATGGAATCATAAAATTAGGATTTTGAGTTATAGAAAATTTATTGTTTACATTATTAGGTAACTAGTCATTTTCCAATGTATTTTAAAGTTTGAAAAATTGTTTTCTTGGTCATTCTAACACTTTGATAGGTTTTTTGTGACACTAAAAGTGGTTTAAAGGTTTCATTTCCATCGTATTTTTCAAACTAACTTAGTTGAAATGTTTCATCTTTATTTATGAAGGTTTTGAAACGTGTATGCTCTTCCCTCGCACCTTTCTAGGTGATCTTGGGAATCAGAAATGTTTCATTACTTTCTTAGTAATTGCAAAACGATTTAATTAGATTACAAAGTTGGTTAAAAGAAACGTTTTTCACATTTTACTTAGGTATTTTCCATTTCTTACAAATTTGAGTGAGATACCTTGTTGCGTATGCTCTTTCCTTGTGTCTTAGAACGATGAGGGAAATAAAAAACAACATCTTATCTCCTTTATAGAATGTTTTGGAAAATTACTAATCTTGGTATGTAGGACCAAAATTTCATGTCAAAGAAAGGAGGACCTAAGACAAAACAAGAACCCACTAACACTTGTTTTCATACAGGTTGCCGAATGGCGTGCTACTTAAAACCACATTTAAGTTAAAAAGATAAAAAAACACACCATTCCACATCACACTGTTTTGCAGGTTTCGGAAAAGGGTACATCCCTATCCGATCAATTGTAACATAACCCCTTTGGCATAATGTCTTAAGCTACAACAATGGGGGTGGTTCCAGGAACCCTAAAGTAATCCACCATTGATTAACCTCGTGGATGAAATAGGAAGCGCTCTGCTTATCCACTTGACTAGTTTTACACTGTGAGTTAGAGTCACAAGTTGTCTGTATCGCGACCCCAATGATGGTACAACTGAATGCACTAGTTGCTCATTATATCAGAAGGGGGTAAAGTAAAGCTGAGATAATCCCAAATCAGTCAGTGCAACCCTTTGGGTAAATCGAGCTTGCTCTTAGACAACTTGTGACACCTAGTTGAGAGATCTTATTAGGGAAGCCATTCTATCTTGGAGCCCACTTTTCTACTCCATTATCGCGTCTTCGCCATTACAAAGTGATAACTTAGTTGAAATGTTTCATCTTTATTTATGAAGGTTTTGAAACGTGTATGCTCTTCCCTCGCACCTTTCTAGGTGATCTTGGGAATCAGAAATGTTTCATTACTTTCTTAGTAATTGCAAAACGATTTAATTAGATTACAAAGTTGGTTAAAAGAAACGTTTTTCACATTTTACTTAGGTATTTTCCATTTCTTACAAATTTGAGTGAGATACCTTGTTGCGTATGCTCTTTCCTTGTGTCTTAGAACGATGAGGAAATAAAAAACAACATCTTATCTCCTTTATAGAATGTTTTGGAAAATTACTAATCTTGGTATGTAGGACCAAAATTTCATGTCAAAGAAAGGAGGACCTAAGACAAAACAAGAACCCACTAACACTTGTTTTCATACAGGTTGCCGAATGGCGTGCTACTTAAAACCACATTTAAGTTAAAAAAAGATAAAAAAACACACCATTCCACATCACACTGTATTGCAGGTTTCGGAAAAGGGTACATCCCTATCCGATCAATTGTAACATAACCCCTTTGGCATAATGTCTTAAGCTACAACAATGGGGGTGGTTCCAGGAACCCTAAAGTAATCCACCATTGATTAACCTCGTGGATGAAATAGGAAGCGCTCTCGCTTATCCACTTGACTAGTTTTACACTGTGAGTTAGAGTCACAAGTTGTCTGTATCGCGACCCCAATGATGGTACAACTGAATGCACTAGTTGCTCATTATATCAGAAGGGGGTAAAGTAAAGCTGAGATAATCCCAAATCACTCAGTGCAACCCTTTGGGTAAATCGAGCTTGCTCTTAGACAACTTGTGACACCTAGTTGAGAGATCTTATTAGGGAAGCCATTCTGTCTTGGAGCCCACTTTTCTACTCCATTATCGCGTCTTTGCCATTACGAAGTGATAACTTCTTTGGATTCAAAACCTTGTTTTTCAAACATGGTAGACGAATCCATTTAAGCTAGATCTAAGTGTATCTCATCACAGAAATTAAACAACGTCCCACTTAGCTCAGTTTCTTTCTCACCTTCGGACGAGGTGAAACTCTGCCCAAGTGGCGCTTAGTTTATTTTCATTCTTTTTATCTACAACTTTGGATTCTTGTTTCCCATTTGGGACAAGAGAAGGCATCTTTCGGGAGTGTTGTCATAGATAGTGTTCACCAATTTTTTTTCCATTTACGCTCATCCATGTTTGTGGTTGAGTTGTTAAACATCTAAAGTGTGTGGATGCATCCTTATATCTTTGATGGTCACCTGATCTTGATTTCAAGATCATCATCATAGTTAGGATTTATTCATCATTTGATCTCCCTTTGATGTGTTACCTTGTTTACATTGTCTCGACACAATTAAGATACTTATGGCATATTTCTTGTAAACGTGATCTAAGTGTCTGCATTGTGGCGTTACACTGCCCACATTTTAGCACATCCTTAATATACTTTGACTTAGTTTTACTTCAAACATTGTCTAAAATATTGAAGAGTTTCACTTACTTTGTTTGCATCATTTCGATACCACTTTGACACTAATATCTAGCTTCTCCGCCGAAGCTTGACAGACGTGTCCAATTGGCGTAGTTACGTGGCTTACATTTGTAATCCTCGCCCTTTAACATTTAGGCCTTGTTGGTTGTTTAACTCATTGTGGTATCCTTTGATTGGGATTCACCTCAACCCTTTTTTAATATTTACGCTTTGTTCATTTCGATCTTGACATAAATATTAACATTGTGTTGATCATCTTTGCATTGAACTATCATTTTACACACACATTTTACATAGGGAGTATTTCCTTATCGATTGGCTTTGTTTTTCACACTTGCATGATTGTTTCTTTTGATCATTCATCTAGAAAACTGGTTTTCTAGGACAATCCTTTTTTATCTCATCAAGATTACGTCATCACGATGTCTATTTTCCTTAGACCTTCTTTAGAAAATCATGCACGCATCTCCATACTTACGAAATGTCTAGTTGGATGTCATTATGCTTCCCTGAATTGACATGTCACTTCCTTTCCTTTGAAGGATTTCCATCACACTATCTAGATCTATACATTTGTGCTTAAAACAACACCAAAAATGGCTAACTATCATGCGGTTTCTCATACTTACAAAAATACGGAACCTAGGTTTAGGAATTCAAATCAAAAGATTCCCATTACAACTAAACCTCGTTTGGTTCTTCGCGCTAGAGGGCCCAATCGGGTACCCTGTTCCCCACCTTCAGCTCATAGTCAGTGTTATGGTTTTGATTCTTCTGATCTAAATTATTATTTGGGTTCCCCCTTCCTCATACTCCTTTTTCTTCTCTATCCCCTTTTTTCTTCTTCACACTATTCTTTCTTTTGTTCTCTTTTTGTCGTCTTTTTAATTGTCAATTGAGTTCTTCTATCACCCCATCAACAATCGAGGGGGGCATCCTTCATTCTACTCATTTTTCTTCTATCCCTTCAAAATTTTCTACTTTTTTATGCTTGTCTACTTTCTTTTAAGTGACGTCACTTACATCACCTCAAAGAGGGGCAAATTTAGAGACCTAAAATGTGCTTACACTTAGCAATTCATCTAATCCAGTCAATTAATGACACTTTGTTAATTCCCCATACTTCATTCCATTCTCGGATGCCCATTCACGGACCCTCTTTCGGTCGTATTCCTCCTAAATCAGCTTATTTGGCTAATATTTCTCTTATTAGCTAAACATTCCTCCTTTCGACCATTCAGAACCTCCCTAGTTCTCTCTAGACCACTTTTATTGGCTTCCTAGGCTATATATTAGTCACAATTGTTTATTCAAACCCCTCCTAACTCTCAATGAGTCTCTAATCACTAGCCTAAACCAAGCTTAACTAAGCCTAAAGCATGTTTATCCTAATCTAATATAAAAGTGCTTTTTGAGTTTTAGTCCCACATGCACCCAAAGTTCAAAGTCTTCCATTTGGAAAACTATAAATACAAGGCTAAGCCTACCCATTCAAACTTACAACTTTACATAACACAAAACCAAAACAAGCATAAGAAAGCTTTGAGATCTCATTTGTATTAGCTTTAAGCTAATTATACAGTTGATCTTAAGCTTACCTCCTCCATTATTGAGCTAACACCTCCATTTGCATCCTTTAACCAAGTTTTGAGTAATATGGAGAGAACCATTGGCCTTGAAGCTATTAATGGTGAAACTCCATTCTTGAAAGCTTGAAGTTTCATATCAAACATTACATTTGATTGCTAGAATCTTCATAGGTTCAATGTTTTATAGATTTCAAAAGAGTAGAGAGTAGTATATATGTTAGTTTTTGATAGATTTTCCAAAGACTATCGCACGATTTCTCATGCTTACGACAATATGGAACCTAGGTTTAGGTATTCACATAAAAATATTCCCATTACGACTAAGCCTCATTTGGTTATTCGTGCTAGAGGGCCCATTCGGGTACCCTATTCCCCACCTTTAGCTCATAGTCAGTTGTATGGTTTGGATACTTCTGATCCAAATTATTATTTAGGTTCCCTGCACTCTTCTTCTGATTCAGATCTAAACTAATGTTCGGACTCCCACTCTTCTTCTGAAGATTTAGATCCTAACTATAATTCGGATACCCCTAGATCAAATCTCGAATCACAGTCCTTCCTTCCTTTGCAGGACCTTTATTCCAAATCACCTCAATGACATCTTCCTCCTTTGAAGACTTGTGTGACTCCAAGTTTCGTCAATCAAACATCTGATTCAGTTCTTGAGTCACAGTCCTCCCTTCCTTCGTAGGGGCCACCTTTATCAATCGCTTTAATGACCTCTTCCTCCATCGAAGAATTCCACGACTCATATTTCATCTATTCAATCATCTAATTTTACTCCTACATCATAACTCAATGGATGGATATACAATCCTATTTTCTCTTCCACATTAAGTTGTCTTTTAGAAAAATGATCTAATTCCAAATCTAAATCGTCCATTCATGAGACATTTGCCTCTAATCCTACTTCCTCTCTTGAGTCATCTTCTTCTGTTAATCAATCTTGCCCACTTATCAGGTCCATTTCTTCTAGTCAACCTCCTATGGCTGAAGAACAACAACCTCTACTGATTGATTTCTCTCTGAATGAAGGAACAATTAGACTACACAATGATATCCCTTTAGAGGATTGCAAACAAGGATTCTTTCTAGAACTCGATATGTTTGTGTATGGGAATGAAGAAGTTGATTCCTTTTATCATAACATAAAGGAAAATCCTAAGGTCATAGAACTTGATTCTTCTTCTGACATTCCATCTTCACCTTCTTCTGAACATGATAAGATGTCGGGGTCTAGCATTGATCTATGGCATATCTTCTCATTACCAACTCATTCCTTATCTATCATCATTCCTTAATCAAAATCTTGCCTTGGGTCACTGTTGTGTATTCCCTCATCTTATTCTATCTAGGATCCACCCATAGGTAGCTCTCCATTTTCTACTTGTGGTTCATCTCTTGTTAGCCCATTACCCTCTATTCTTGGGCCATGTCCTTGTAGCCCTTCTTCCTCTTCTATCTATGGGACCCCTCATGATAGGTCCCTCCTCATCTATACTTGGGCCACACCCTAGAAGCCCGTCGTCATCTTCTTCCATCTTAGCGTCATATTCTAGCAGCCCTTCATCATCTTCTGTTAATGGCTCACCTCCTAGTAGCCCATCCTGTTCAATTCTTGGATTGTATCCTTTTCATCCATCACACCTTTCTGTTATCAATGTTTGTGGCAAGTCTGCAGTCATTTCTCACATCAGGTCTAAACATCCACGTTTTCTTTCTTCTCCTTCTTGGGATCAGAAAAGTCATGCATCAGCTTCTAAGAAACCCAAATAGGTTCATTATCAAGCTCATGTCAAAACTTCCAAGAGCTCCAAAGCTCCTAACAAATCAAATGATCTTAAAGTTAAAAATCAAGCGGGATTCAAGAACACACATCAACATAACCATCAAGTATGGCGCAAAGTGCAGAAACCTATGAATAGGGAGCTCAAGCTCCCGTATGAACAATCAATGTTTCAAGATAAATCGCCAGTCATTTGTTGAGTACGAGCTCACCACGATCATTGAGATTGGAGAAAATATTACGCTTGATAAACAAACGCGACTAGTCTCCCTTATTAAGGAAGTCGCAAACATTGTTGTTGGATCTTACCACACAAAGTGACATTTTTAGTCCCAACTTTCCAAAAAACTATCAAAAATAATGTAAAAATCAAAACAAATGCAAAAATACAATTTTTTTTTTGAGAAAACGCCAACACAAATAAAAGGTACAAAGATCAAACATTGCAATCAGGTATTATGTACACATGGATGTTTCTTTCTTCCCTTCCTTGTTGTTATTCTACAAGTCTTCCTACCATTTTCATCCCTTCGAGTGATATTTTGGTTAGCCTATTTGCATGCATTTTGTGACATTTATCTCTATGGTATATGTTTGACCCTGGTCTTTCATCACCTTGGTAAATTAAAGAACGACTGATCTCTTAGAGATCCTATCACAATCAACATTTAATAAACTTATTGTGAAGAAATTTTGGACATATTTGTTGACACTACCCAATTTCTTCATCGTAATCACCTCCACCTCCTTTCATCAAGCCATCAGTGGTTCTTAACCCCTTGTCAAACAAGAGAGCTGAAATAAGTTTTCAGAAAGCAAAAGAATCAAAATCAATCAATCAATCAAAAGCTAAAGATAAAATAAAAAATAAAAATCAAATTGATATATTACTCTCTCTTGGGGTATTTCCAATAATCTCTATCGGGGCTATGAACGCCTGACTGGCAGTAGAGAAATGTTGTGATTAGAATCAAATGCATCTCTGTCAGGGCTATGGACGCCTGGCTAGAAGTGGAGCAATGTATGGTTATCCTTCCACCCTTCATTCAAAAATCATCCTATCGTCTATCAAAATAAATCATTCCTACACATTGGCTAGGGTGTCTTCACTTGTTGTCTATTAAATCTTCCCTTCAAGAGGTAATTAAATTCCATGTGCACACACTAGATCTCTATGAGTAAGCAGGATTAGTATGTTACCAAGTGTCTTTTTTTGGACCTTGTTTAGACTCTTGCCTTAGTTTGTATCTTTTCTCACGATTTGTGCCTTTGTCTAATCACTTATTCATCACGAGGCTTCTAAGATACATTCATATCATTCACATCATTCTTCTACTTTGTTCAGAACATCCATGTGTATAAGATTACTTTTTTGCCATGTTTTCAGACACCTTTGTCCCCTTTCACAAAAAAAATATTCTCCTTCCTTTCTATCATGTGCTTTTAGGATAAACTTACGCTGGGGGCATCCTTGCTCCTTCCCAACACTTCATTGGTTTACGTTCGTCATCATGTTGAACCTATCCATAATGGCCTTGGGTCCCGCTTCTACCTTTGAAGAGTTGGGGCATTTTTGCATCTTCACCTTTCTCATACGCGTGTGGCCTTATGCCCTTGTACATCCCATCTATCGTTGGGGGCATCCACGCTCCCTCGTCTTCTTGTACATAGTTTCATAAAACTTTCAAAATAATAAATATGTTAGAAAAATCAAAACATTCAAATATGTTTCAAAAAACTTATAAAAATTGAAAATCATCCTACAAAATGTTGCTCTTTAGTTCTCACATGTTCATGTGCGTGACTCGTGGATCATCTTGATCTACCTCCATCAACAAAGCTAGGTTGCTTGCTATGTCTGTACTTCCTGCGGATCAAGTGCCTGGTACTGTTTCATAGTGCAAAAATGTTTTTTCATCGGACCCAAGTGTCCTTGTTATTCCCTTTGCATGTATCCTTGCTTGGGGCACCATCATTAACCCTTGTCGTTAATTCGCATAGGTCGGAACTGAAGCTCGATAACAAAAATTATGTTTACATTATGTTTCTCGTATTATTGGTTAGCTTGTTTACTTTCTCGTATTGCATTACATTTTTGTTATGTTGCATGGAGTTGGGTGTTTTTAGCAATGGAAATTTGCTCGTATATGGCTTTCAATGTCATACTACACTTTTGTTCATTCTTTTTAATAAGGACTGATGATGAAGATCACTAGCAATATGATGAAAAATAAAGTTGTTTAAAAGGCACTGGATGGATGTTAGATCATTCCCCCTTCCTCATACTCATTTTTCTTCTATATCCCTTTTTTCTTCTTTACACTATTCTTTCTTCTGTTCTCTTTCTATCATCTTTTCAATTGTCAATTGAGTTCTTCTATCACCCCATCGACAATCGAGGGGGGCATCCTTCATTCTACTCATTTTTCTTCTATCCCTTCAAAATTTTCTACTTGTTTATGCTTATCTACTTTCTTTGAAGTGACGTCACTTACATCACCTCAAAGAGGGGAAGATGTAGATACCTAAAATATGCTTACACTTAGCATTTCATCTAATCAGTCAATTAACGACATTTTGTTAATTCCCTATTCTTCGCTCCATTCTCGAGATGCCCATTTACGACACCTTCTCGATTGTATTCCTCCTATAAGATGCATTATTTGGCTAATATCTCTCTTATTAGCTATACATTCCTCCTTTCGACCATTCAGAACCTCCCTAGTTCTCTCTAGACCACTTCTATTGGCTTCCTAGGCTATTTATCAGTCACAATTGATTAACCAAACCCCTCTCAAGTCTCAATGAGTCTCTAATCACTTGCTAATCAAGTTTAAACCCTAGTTAACTAGCCTAAACCAAGCTTAACTAAGTCTAAAGCATGTTTATCCTAATCTAATCTAAAAGTGTTTTTTGAGCTTTAGTCCCACATGCACCCAAATTCCAAATCCTCCCAAACCAAATACTATAAATACAAGGCTAAGCCTACCCATTCAAAGACTTAAACTTTACATAACAAAAAAAAAAAAAAAAACCCTAAGAAATCTTTGAGATCTCATGTGTATTAGCTTTAAGCTAATTATACATTTGATCTTAAGCTTACCTTCCTCCATTGACCTTGAGCTAATAAGCCTCCTTTTGCATACTTAAACCAAGTTTTTGAGTAATATGGAGAGAACCATTGGCCTTGAAACTATTAATGGTGAGAATACATTCTTCGAAAGCTTGGAGAACCATAAACAACTAATCACACCTTTGATTGCTAAGTTAATATTCTTAGGTTTGATGTTTAATTAGTGATCTAAAGAGCAGAGAGTAGTATATATGCTAGGTTTTGATGCTTTTGTCAAAGTTGTGATGCATGCATAGGATTAACTCTTTTTTATCTCTTATCTCATGGTGCATAGTTGAGTTAGCAAAGCTTTGAGGTTATCTAATCTCGTTTCCATAACTTTTGCAACTTTCCATTGCATACAGGTGTTTTGGTGTCCTGCCTCTCAGATTTGCTTAATTCTTCAGCATCTTCTTCCTCTTCCTTTTATTCTACTACCTCGGGTATTTCTAAGGGCTCTTCTACAAGTTCTTTACCTTTTTGATTCATGATTTCATCCACTCTCATTTGCACTTTCTACTATAGTTTGTAGTCTTTTTTATAGCATCTGTAGGCTTTGCTTTTAATAGAGTAGCCAAGAAAAATTCCTTCATCCGCTCTTGAATCGAATTTGCACAAGTTCTCTTCATTTCTTTTAATAAAAAATCCACTCCCAAACACTTTTCCACAATTCATAAGGAGTTTTGTCATGATTAACTCTGATTTGCCCTCTATTCAAGATATGAACATACGTATTTACCGCTTCTCTCCAAAATCTATCTGATAGCTTAGATTCATTTAACATGGTTCTAGCCATCTCTTGGACGGTTTGATTCTTTCTTTCTACCACTCCATTTTGTTGTGGAGTCCTTGTAGCTGAGTATTGTCTTTTGATTCCATGATCTTCACAATATTCAATGAATTCATTTGAGGTGAACTCACCTCCATGATCTGACCTTAGGCACTTTATTTCAATCTAATTTCATTTTCTACTAAAGCCTTGAAAGCTTTAAACTTCTCAAATGCTTCTGAATTTTCTTTTAGAAAGGCTACCCATGTCATTCTAGTATAGTCATCAATGAATAACATGAAATAACTCTCACCTTGTATGCTTTCTGTTCTGGTAGGTCCACACAAATCCATATGAATCATCTCCAGTGGTTTTGTGGTCGAATACTCCTTCGTTCTAAACCTTTCTCTGGTCTGCTTTCCATGCTGACATTGTTTGCATAGAGTACTTGCAAGTCTTGTTACCTTAGGCATATCTCGCACAACCTGCTTGTTGTTGATTTTCACAAGATTATCAAAATTTATATGCCCCATCCTTCTATGCCATAGCCAACTCTCTTCAACCTGACTTAGACAACATTCCTCACCTTTTATTTCTCCAAGCATGTATAGGTTGTTTGTGGTTCTATGTGCATCTTCAACTAACTCTCTCGTGTCTTCCTTCATTATCTCACACCCTTCAGCATAAAAATTAAGTGTGTGTCCTTGATCACACATTTGGCTTACACTTAAAATATTATGCTTTAATCCTTCAACATATAAAACATTCTCCATTTTTGTTTTACCATTATCAAGACTCAACGTACCTTTTCCAGCAATCTTTCCTTTAGCGTTATCACCAAATTTCACCTTACCTTCATATACTTTCTTCAATGAGATGAACTTACTTTTATCTTTGGTCATATGTCTTGAACATCCGCTATCAATGTACCATAGTTTCCCTTCATCTTGTGCATGGAATGTTGTTTGAAATAGCATATATTTCTCTTTATCTTGCCCACCATCCTCTTTCTTCTGTTTCCAAAATTTTGTAGCTTCTTTCTTCGTTATTTCTAGAGCATTTATCTTCTGGTTCAATTTGGATGGTTCTACAAAACCGCTTCTACAAAATCTTGCCATATGTCCATAGTTATTGCAGTTATAAAAAACAATATCTTCAACATAGTTGGATAAAGGAGCAAAGGAGTTGTAATTTCTATTTGATAATCCATACACACTTTTGTTCTTTATACTGTTGTATATCACCCGTATTCTACAATCTATTGCTTTATGACCAAAATGATTACAATAGAAGCAATAGCCATAGAAAGAATTTTCAAACCTGGACATGTGAGTATATCTTGGAGGATTTGGTCTTATAAACTTGTTCTCATCTTTACTTTCCTTGTAAGAAGTGTTGATCTTCATAAAGCTATTCTCCCTTTTCAACTCTTCATTCTTCATAGGTTCCTTGAATGTCTCTGCATAGGTCTTTAAATTCTCTGCTTTTGTCTCTTTTGACGACTCTATACCTTTTGTGTTAGCGGTGTCTTGTCTTTCCTTATATCCAAGACCAGTCTTGTCGGATGTTGACTTCTGTCGGTTCATAATTTCATCTAGCATCTCAGTATTTTTCTCAAATTTTAGATTACTTGTAACTTTGGCATTTGCTTTTTCCAAGTCCTTTCCCAAGGCAACGATCTTTGACTAACGCTTTTTGCAATCTTCTTCCTTAGTCCTTAGCTGATTTCTTAATTCTTCTTCAACTCGTTTTGCTTCTTCAATTTGGATTTTTAGATCCACTGTCATCTTTCCTAATTCTTCAAGAGATTGTGATATCTTAGCTTCAAATTTACGATCTTCTTCTTCATACTTTAGGAGCTGTAACTTTTGTTTTTTGTTTTTCTTTTTAAGTGATTTTTCTTCAAGATTCACTTCACCTTTTTCTTCCATGTCTTCATCTCTTTCCAAGTCATCTTTTATAGACATGAATAATATTTCTTCATTATCGCTATTTGATTCACTCATCCCACTTTCTTCGGATGATCTACTACTTCCTTTTGAATATAAGCTTTTCTTTTGCTTTCCAAATCTTTTCTTGCCTTTTCTTTGCTTGAATTCCCTTTTGAATTTAGGTTTGCTTTCCTCATCATCGCTATCTTATTTCTCTGGACACTTAGTCGCAAAATGACCAATTTTACCACAGTTAAAACATTTAAATGGTAACTTACCTTTGTACTCTCCATATCCTTTCTTTAACTTTTGAATGAACAAGGATTCTTTCTCATCTTCTTCGTTGCTTGAGTTCTCATTCGACTCAAGTTCTTTGATTTTCTCTTTCTTTGAGACTTTGAATGTAGCTTCCTTCTTTGATGGTCTATTTGACTCAGTCCTCATTTCATACGTGGTCATTATTCCATGTAGTTCTTCCATGCTCAACTTATCAAGATCCTTCATTTCTTCAGTGGCAGACACCTTAGCATCAAATCTTGATGGTATAGATCTTAGAATCTTTTGAACGATCATGGATTATTCAATATTTTCACCTAACCCTCTTATGGCATTGTCAACCTCATCCACGCGAAGAAGATAACCTGCAACATTCTCCTCATCCTTCATTTTCAGGCTCTCAAATTGTCTCATATGGGTTTGAAGCTTAGCCCTTTTAACCTTGTCATCACCTTCATAGCTAGTTCGAAGTTTTTCCCATATCTCCTTCGCCGTGTCACATTGCATTACTTTAACAAAATCAAATTCTGACAGGCCACATAGGATTACATTCATCGCCTTGGCATTGTTTTCAAAAGCCTTCTTTCCAGCTTGATCTATCGGTGGAACTGATGGGATTGTATATCCAACTATTATTGATTTCCAAATATCAAACCTTAGTGCCATTAAAGATGTTTTCATTCTTATGCTCCAAAATGCATAATTTGTTCCATCAAACAATGGAGCCTTGTTTGAAGAAAAACCTTCTTGTACTTGATGAGTAGTCATATGTGCTTCTGAGATCTACCTTCCAATTGTTAGATTGTTCCTAAAGGCACTCGCTCTGATACCAATTGTTAAGCACGAGATAATACTGAGAGGGGGGGTGAATCAATATTATGATATTTTTAAACTAACACTTAATCTCATAACCGTAATCACAATTAATCAATTTCATAGTGTATATATCAAAGCAATCAATAAATGCAAATAGACACGTATTTACGTGGAAACCCTTTCGGGAAAAAACCACAGATAAAATCTTCTTTATTATATTTCTCAAATGTTTGTAGGCACCAACCTACAAAGACACCAATCCCCAAATTACAATTTTGCAGGCACCAATCTACATGAGCACAAACCCCTTTTTGCTAAGCACCAACTCAGCAAGAGACACCGATCTCTTCAAATATGAAGGCACCAACCTTCCTTACAAAAAATAAACTATTTCCTATCTTTTATGTTGTTGTTGCTTCAACAGATGATAGAACAAAACTGTTGCTTAGAATATTCTTCTCATTTATTTCAGTCCCTTCACATATATAAATCATTGCAACTCTTCATTAAAAATAAATCTGCCCTTCACTCCTTTTTTATATTTCATATTTTGCTCTTCTTCTTCTCTCCCTTAAACTTGAATGAAGAAGAACTCAAATTGCTTGCTTATTACAATCAATCCTCTCTCCTTTTATAACCACTTCACACCTCTTCGAAAAGAGAGACATACCTTTTCATTAAGGTCGGCATTAAGGATAATCTTTGTTTATTTAACTTGCTTCTTTAAGCCAAATCGCAGCCCCCTTTATTTAATATAAATTATATTAAATAGAATGTTATATACTCCATTAAATGTGATGGCCCTTCCTTTAATAAAATTGTTGTCATCATTAAATCGCTGCTAGCCATCATTAAATCTTCTTTTTCACCATAAAACATGGCATATGAACACCTTAAAATGTTGATATCTCTC